>BJCO01729052.1:0-12657 GCA_018326465.1 Flaveria floridana
TGGATTATGTAGCGTGCGATTTTGGCTAACCCATGAGATGGCGTGCGATTCTGGCTAAACCCTACGAGTTCTCACACACACAGGGGGAGTCGGTCTTGGTGACCTCTCTGCTGGTGCGATATACACGATGTATATCATGAGGGACTATAGACACAGTTGGAGTTCAGTTTTAGTAACTGCTCCGATACGTGCGATGTGGTATTTACTGTGTGCTATGTAGCTTTCGATTTGGCTACCTCATGTGTGCGATTTGTGCGATATGTACTTCGGGTACGATGATGCGAAGGTGCGATTTGTGCGAAAAGTGCGATATGTATGAAATGAACGAATGTATGAATTGAACGTTAACGAAATATCATAATAAAGAACAAACAGGATCCTTGTCATTCGACCTCAGTAATCGTGGCTGTGTGCCATGAGGTGGATAAAGCTTGACGGGATCTAGATGAGAAATGAATGGTAATGATGTATGTTGAATGAACGAAAGTTATCGAACGTAATGAAAGATAATAATGATGTTATCTATGTGTACGTATGATGTGTGATCATGTACGAAAGTATAGTATGATTTGAAAGAAAGTAAAGAACGGTTTTAACAAAAGAAAAGTATGATTTATTTAAAACTAGAACTCACTCAGCAACGCTGACTTTTGATGTGTTTCCAGTTGGCAGGTAACGTTACTGAGGATGGCACGGGGCGGCTACTCAGCGCTTTTTGGATGGCATTCTTTTGTATAATGTTTTTGCATTGTAATGTGAACAAATGATGTTTTGTAATGAATGTTGTATTAACTTGCAAAAGCATTTATATAGAAATGAAATGTATGTTTGAATGTTTCCGCTGCAACGCTTTTATGTAAGAGGATAAAATATATGTTTTATGTGTGATGATTGACCAGCTGTAAGTTTCCCAGGAACGGGGCCTTACAAAAAAGTTATCACGCGTAGAGCAAGTTCTCATGCGAATAGCAGGTTCTCGCGACAAACGGTTACCTTTCAAAAGTTCTCACGTGATTGATAAAACTTGTCTGGCAAGTCGTCACGCCATAGAGAGTTCTCACACGAAGGTTGAGTTCTCACGCGAAGGTTGAGTTCTCACGTGAAGGTTTATGTTCTCGCGCGAATCATAGTGTTCCGGTGTTGATGTTCTCGAATGAAATCTTAGATAGATATGTGTATTGATACCCCCGTATAGCGTGTGATAAATATAAATTAATAATGAACTTATTGCTAAAGAGATAAAGTATATATATATTTATATATGTTATATTAGAGTTAAAGGTTGAAGAAAGATAGTAAAGTCACATGTGAAACGCTAAAGAACTTGAATAATAATTCAAGAAGAGTTATCCGCTAAAGCACAACTATGAAAACGTTAAAGCGTGCTAAAGAAGTCTTGAAAGCATTGCTAAAGGAGAATGGTATTCGTTACATTATCACATAGGGGCTATACTTCGGGTATGCCCGCTTGCTAAAGGATAATTATATTCATTACATTCTCATATAGGAGCTACATATTGGGTATGAAAGGAGTATTCTTGGTGCATTCTCACATAGGAGATACACATTGGGTGTGCTCAACTGCTAAAGGAGTTATGCTTGGTACATTCTCATATAGGAGCTACACATTAGGTGTACTCAACCACTACACGAGTTATGCTTGGTGCATTCTCATATAGGAGCTACACATTTGGTGTACTCAACCGCTAAAGGAGTTATGCTTGGTGCATTCTGACATAGGAGCTATACCTTGGGTATGCTCATCTGCTAAAGGAGAATGGCATTCATTGCATTCTCACCTGATAAAGGAGCTAATCCTTGTGCTAAGATCAAAAATAAAGTGAGGATAAAGTAAAGCTAAAGTACCAGTAAAGTAAAGATAAAGTAACTGATAAAGTGATGATAAAGTAAAAGCTAAAGTATAGTTAACAAATGCGTTAAAGTAGTTAAAGAAGCCTTACCCTAGTGTAAGCATAAAGTTAAAGTTTATGCATGGTTAATGTATGTTAAAATGTATGTTATTGTTAAAGTTTCATTAAGGTAATTCGATTAAGTAAACCTAGAGCTCACTCAACATCGCTTTTTGTATGCATATTAGATTGACAGGTATGCTACACAAATAAGGGGTGAGCTTGGCATGGATTGGGAAGCTACCTGGCATATGGTCGAGACTAGCATCCTGGCGTAGATTTTGGATTGATAACTATAGTAATCTTTTTGATGTTAATGTTTAAAAAAATACAATTTTGTATGTTCCACTGTGTATATTAATGAAATTTGATGTTCGAGAACTTGTGTTTTTATGTCCAAATTCAACTGTGAGGTTTCCTGAATCAGGGCCTTACACGACGGTGGTGGTGGTTGGTGGTGACTAAGGATGGAAGAATGAATGGAATTAAAAAGGGTAAAACGAATGAATTTGGTGTGTTTAGAGGGGATGCGATTATTTATAATGGTTCATTTCATGCAATTCACCAACCAAACCTCTTTTTTTCAATCACTCGAAATGGTTCATTTCATTCTACCGAGGAATCACATGAGGATGAAAGTGACACATACGGTGAAAGGAACTAACATTTAGGTGCTTAAGCACTTAAAATAATTTCAAAGCATATCACATACGGGCAATACCATGTTTGGGTGAACTAGAGATAAAATATGGCGAAGTATGGTAGGTACGGTTAACTTATAAAGTATGGATGACAAGGTTCACCTTTGGTGAACAGTTTCACATATAGAATAACTTTAATATATTCAGTTGAACTAACACTTAGAATAATGTTCTAAAGATATGTCACGTGTGGGTGTACTATCACATGCTATCATATATGGGCGACCGAATTCACTTTGGGTGAACTATATACTTTAGCTTTTCAATACATACGGTTAAGTAATTATAGATACGAGTGGATACGATATACCACCCGCATCTAAAACACATATTCTTTCTATCGAAGGCCATTTTCAGATGAAACATTTCTATTTTGGATCAAACTCTAAATCTAAAACTTCCATAGAAGAAAATCTCAACCCATATCTCCTCTCTTGAAGATCCAAGAAGCTTTCCTTATCAAATATGGTTTAGTGTTTCATGTTCTTTGTGTTCATACTTTTTCAATTTTGTGTTATCAAAATTCAATCATAACTAGCTTGGAACTATGACTAAATACATGTTATTGTAGTAATCATAGATCTAAGATGGATTAAAGCATCAAATAAACATGAAATCATCAAAATTTTGCTTAAACATATGAAACTTAAAATTTTAGATTTTGACAGATTCACGAAGCCCTAGGATAGCCATATCTCCCTTATAACAATTCGTTTTTTGATGATTCATTTTTTCAAAATTAAACTCAGATTTCTAACTCATTGGTTTGACCCCTCAAATAGCTAATGGAAGTTTAGTGTATGAATCATTCCAAATCTGTTAAAACATTGAATTTTACAACTCTACAATACTTTTAATGAATATAATATAAAGAAACAATTTTCATTATAAAATAATCAATATAAACAAGTTTTAAATAATAAAAACTTAAAATTTAATGATCCTTATGATTATCTATTAACTTTGAATAATATTCCTAGTGGAATCCCTCATACTCTTAATTATATCCCCTCTGCTATACAACCAATTCATTTCCATCCTTGTTAGTCTTATATTTTAGTTCAATATATATACTTTTAAAACATACCAAGCACTAGTTTGACTTAGTCTAGTATACATATAGAATCATTTCACCTGGTATGTAGTTATATGGCAAGCAAAATGTTTTGACTAAAGAAAGATAGGGTACTTAAGTTATGGAAATCCATAAACTCTTTCCTGAGGATCTTTTTGTTGGATGTGCTACGATATGATGATACATCTCTAGTATACGACAACCATTCTCGAACTTTTTAAAATTACAACCCCTCAACTATTAACAAATAAAATAAACTAACTAAATAAGCTTGCTTAGGGTAATCCTCAGTCCAAGTTACTACAAGTTGCAAGATCAACCCATCTACTTTACAAAGTGAGTTCGTAGCCTCTTCTTCTTTTGTATTTTGGGGGTGGAAACATCAAACTAGAAACTCAAGTTCTAAAGTCAAACTAGTTATTTACAAACATAATGACAAACTTTATATTTCTGGTAAATCTAAACTTATTGTACATATTGCTATATTATATGATACTTTTTACTATAAAGTCTCTCTATTTTTCTAAAATAAACACAAGCATCAACTTCAGGGAAGCCACATGATTAAGTAGATTGTAACATCCTGAGTTTCAAGGTCAAATGTAATAGTTAAAATAAAAGAAATATGAACTTTACATTTTATATACTGTTAAACAAGTAAGTAATTAGTGAAACGACTATTTTAAATTTTAAGTTTTAAAGGAGTTTTTGTATCGTAAGAGACCGTTTAAATATATATAAATATAATAATATATTATATCTAAACATGCTCTGTTTTTAACGAAACTTAGGTCGACTCGTAGATAAAAATAAGCTCGTCTTAATGACATATTTGAAATCTTATAAGATGTTATATTTAAAAAGTTATAAGAGAAAAAAGAAGTAAGCAGATGAATTAATTATAATGATATAATAATAATAATATTATAAAAATCTTATGAAGAAGAATTGAAAAAAGAAAGCAACCAAGCAAGCAGCTAAACCACATTCCACTAAACCACATCCCATATCGCAATAATCACCTGCCTGCTTGCTTCTTTATCAATAGAAGCCTTAGGATTAAATTTAGAGTATAAATTTTCTTGGGAACGCTCTATATAAAGAGAATCCCGAGTAATCAACACCCCATTGGGTATTGTTATTAGTCGTTTTTGGAGCTCGAGTAGGAGCGCGAGTAGGGGAGACTCTACATGAAATTGCCGTATATAGTTTTAAGGTATCTTCTCGTTTAAGTTTATGTCAAGTGAATTATTATTTATTTTAGATTACTATTATTACTAGGAGTAGTTTAGTATTATAAGTATTATTATTTTTAGGTGTTAGGGTTATTGTTAAGGGTGGGCATTGGTTAGCCTAACCTTAGTTAGACATGGACTGATCACTCATGCTTAAACAAAGTAGCATAAATCAATATCCAATCATTACAATAACTAGTTAGCTGCACCATTACCTAACCTAGGATCACTTAAAATGTATCAGGACCTAGAGATTTTATCAGATTGTACTAGGAAAGGTTATCAACTATTGGGCAATTGCTAATCAGGTGAGTTCCTCTGAACTGTTTTCTGAAACGAGATGTGATGTTCTGATAACTGGTAATAATTGAATAATTGGCTATCAATAGCATCTATGATATGTTGCAATGCTTGATAGGATGCTTGAGGGATGCTTGTATGATTCTGCTTTAGCCAATGGAGTTTGTATACATAGTCTGATTATGTGAATTAATAGTGTGCTTACTCTGTTCCTATCTGTTTGTCATGGCCGTATCTGCTTGATGCAATAGTCAGTACTAATATGTTTTGAATCTTGAAGAATACTATGTTTATGAACTCACAAGCTTTTTGCTGAGTCCCAAATGTTTTCTATTTTATGGACACACATTCTAGGTACCAAGAAATTGTAGAAATTGAAGATTACAGGCTAGTTTATAAGGAAATAGAGGTCTAGAGAGCTAATAAAGATTTAGATCTCTAATATAGTTAAACTGATGTAATGGTATTATCTAGCATGATAAATATAATGTGTATTTTGATGTATAATCAAAGCTAGACTTCCGTTGTGAACTCCATAATTACTATGTGTTTTGTATTTTCGATGCATAACGGTCCCTGGTGGGATAGCCCGGGAGGCAGGCGTTACAAGTTGGTATCAGAGTCATAGTTTAAGCGAATTAGGCATTATCAGTTAGTGTCTAAACTTAAACAAAGATTGGGAGGACTACGTAGATTGCCAAATGAGTCAAGTAACGTGATGATAGATAAGAAGAGTTAGATTTGTGTTAAGCATATAGTGGAAGATAATTAGAATACATAACTAATGTAAAAGGTTAATAGCAATTAGCTAATGTTATTAAGAATTTACATTCGTAAATTGTGTTTTGGATTCATTATGTTTACCTAAATATAAGAAGTAGATTAATGGCATTGATCAGAATTTGTAGAATACGTACACCTCTACAGATAGTCTTATGCTAATTAGTTTAATTAACAAAAGTGACTAGGCAAGACAAGTCATGATTAGTAATAGTCAAATAAATTATAAAATAGAATGTTAAGGAAAACAAGCAAATAGAAATGTTCAATAAGGATAACATTTATATTCAGACACTCATATTGATACATAATGAAGAAAAGCTAGAATATTCATGAGAAGTAAATCGATTATTATGCTAGGATTCACATAATGATGAATTTATAATAAAAGAGTATCTTAGTAAGATTCTAACATGTTGATTAGCGCCTATGTATTAGTGGTGAAGTGATATCTCCATATGATAAGAATTAGTTGTGTAATGGAATATGAACATATAGGCTAGATGTATGTTATCAGATATTCAAATATTGTATTAGTTTTCATCAAGAGTGTAAATAAATAAGATAAGATAAAATATAAAGTGATAGATAGTATGTTTAGAAAGAATCATACCTAAAACGTTGGAACTAGTATCAAGTAACCGAAAGCAAGATAGATTGTCAAAGGTGATCATGGTTGTAGAATGGATATAATGAACTATGAAAAATACAATTAGATAACAAGGGAAATACAAAACTTTATATTTAAGATGTCAAGATTATTGCTATCACTCAATCAACAATTAATCTGGAGAAAATAGAAAGTAAACTATAGAAAAGTTTCTCATTATCTAGAACTAAGATTTTAAACCAAGAAAATAGAAGAGTAAGTACAAGAGTGTGCTTATAAGTCCTTCATGACGTGCAACTCTCTAACCTTTGATAACAACAAGAGATCAGTAGAGACACGTGAGTGCTGAAGTCAAATGAAAGTTGTCATAAATATTTATGAGTATATGTAACCAATTATATTTCATTTGCAATATATTCATTTCAATCAAAAACATTACATTAGAGCGAATAAAAATCCTAGTATCAACTATCTTTAGGCCATATATGAATTAAGATACTTAAGCTTTACACCATACCTTCATAAGTAGAATGACTAATGGGAGACAAAAGACAATAGTTGACATCATTAAGAATCGTATGATAAGCTTGAATGGTAAATTGATTCCTATGATTGATACGTATGGAAAACCATACAATATGAGGTAGTCAAAGGAATTGACTAGCAAAAGTTTAACTAAGTATAAGTCACGTCCGACAGAAGAATGGTACAACTTAGATTGCCTAAAAAATGGTAGTATTTAATTACTGAGCAGAAAATATTAACACTATAACTCAGGTCCATAAACTTTTAAAAAAATGATACATATTGTTTTAGCATATGCCATGAACACTATGAAGAAACATCAAGTTTAAAGCATTTTTTAGAACAAGATACGATGAATATGAATTATTGGTGATCTACTCGAATTCACCAATGCATCAGGGATATTTATGGAGCATATGATAAAGTTTATAAATACTATTTGGATAAATTCATCATCGTTTGTTTCAAGAACATTTTAATATATTCGAAAGACTGAAGAGACCACGAGTATCATGTTAGAGAAATTCTAGAATAACATAACAAAGGAAAACCTTGCACCAAATTTTAGGAATATAAATTTTAGATACATAAAGTTTAATTCTTAGGTCATATGTTCAATGAGTATGACGGGCAAGTAAAACGTGCTAAGAACAATCAATTAAGAAATAAGAAACACTAAAGAATCACATATGATTTTAAGGATTTCTAGATTTTTAAGGTTACTATTTAAGATTTATTCACGCTTTCCAAACATCAATGAAAATGAAATAAATTATTAATTGACTATGATTATGAGATGCAATATCATCCAGGAAAAATAAAAGTTAGCAGTGATGCACTCTATAGAAGGAAATGACCTAATCACTAATAATTTGTACATTCAAAAAAAAAATGTTTAGACAAACCCCTTAGACCAAATTGGCGTTCATATTTAAAAAAAAGAGAGAGAAGAAATAAATGATTGGTATACAAAAGCTATTAAGATCTAAAAGTCATAGTATCCTAAGCCTGGGCAACGGGATAAGAGTTTCGAGTCTTGGAAGATTACAAGATATAATACTAATGGAAGCCAATGAATCAAAATATACAGAGCACACATATAATAATAAAACGCATTAAGATTTAATGCTTACTAGTATTTAGGATTCAAAGATTAATAACAATGCATGTAGAGAAATGCATAATCTACTTAAGAATTACGATGAAACATCAAAAATTATCTAATCAGATACAACAATTTTAAATATGGTAATGAAAGTGGAAGAATAGAATTTGTTAATTTCACGATCAATTTTAAGTATGAAATCATCTAACTAGTGGATGATAGGCTTACCAAATTAGTACACTCTCTACCTATTTGTCAAACTATAAGATAGAAATGTTAGCCAAACTCTATTAGTCTCTCATTAAGATTTGCCTACCTTGACTATATCTGATAGAGTTTATCGTTTCACTTTAAAACTATAATAGGGTTTCCAGAAGAAGCTAAGGACTCGAGTAAACTGGAGAACCTTATGTTTCACAATAGTGGTAAACTTTCCTTGAGGATTAAAACCCTAAGCAATATAATATAGGAATATATTAAAGTTCATATATCAAGAGTTTGATATGATTTGATCACTTTGCTCTAAAGGAAATTATAAGAAATAAGGATATGGTGATTAACAAAAGAAGCTATTAACCATACAATGTAGTAATCTTAGCTTAAAAGATAATTTCACTAGTATTGGTCGAGTGGGAAGGTTAGAAAAGAGTCTGAGAAAACTTAAGGATTGCCAGAAGAAATAAATGCCAAATATCCTCAATTCATTGGGTAACTTCGAATTTCGAGGATGAAATTCGTTTACGGAGGGAAGAATGTAACGTCATGAGTTTCAAGGTCAAATGTAAATGTTAAAATAAAAGAAATATGAACTTTACATTTTGTATATTGTTAAACGGGTACGTAATGAGTGAAATGACTATTTTAAATTTAAATTTTTAGACGAGTTTTTGTACTGAAAGAGACCGTTTAAATATATATAAATATAATAATATATTATATTTAATCATGCTCTATTTTTAACGAAACTTGGGTCGACTCGTAGAGAAAAATATGCTCGTCTTTATGACATATTTGAAATTTTATAAGATGTTATGTTTAAAAAGTTATAAGAGAAAAACAAAGTAAGCAGCTGAATTAATTATAATGATATAATAGGAATAATATTACAAAAATCTTATGAAGAAGAAGTGAAGAAAGAAAGCAACCAAGCAAGCAGCTAAACCACATCCCACATCGTCCGAGTGAATAATTCACCTGCTTGCTTGCTTATTTATAAATAGAAGCCTTAGGATTAAATTTAGAGTATAAGTTTTCTTGGAAACGCTCTATATGAAGAGAATCCTGAGTAATCAATACCCCATTGGGTATTGTTATTAGTCGTTTTGGAGCTCGAGTAGGAGCGCGAGTGGGGGAGACTCTACATCAAATTACCGTGTATAGTTTTAAGGTATGTTCTCGTTTAAGTTTATGTCAAGTTAATTATTATTTATTTTAGATTATTATTATTACTAGGAGTAGTTTAGTATTATTAGTATTATTATTTTCAGGCATTAGGGTTATTGTTAGGGGTGGGCATTGGTTAGCCTAACCTTAGTTAGGCATGGACTGATCACCCATGGTTAAACAAGGTAGCGTAAATCAATATCCAACCATTACAATAACTAGTTAGTTGTACCATTACCTAAAATAGGATTACTTAAACTGTATCAGGACCTAGAGATATTATCAGATTGTATTATCAACTATTGGGCAACTGCTAGACAGGTGAGTTCCTCTGAACTATTTTCTAAAATGAGATGTGATGTTCTGATAACTAGTAATAATTGAAGAATGTGATATGTGGCAACGCTTGATAGGATGCTTGAGGGCTGCTTCTATGATTCTGCTTTAGTCAGTGGAGTTTATATACATGGCCTGGTTATGTGAATTTATACTGTGCTTACTCTGTTCCTATTTGTTTGCCATGGTTGTACCTGCTTGATGCAATAGTCAATATTAATATGTTTTGAATATTGTAGAATACTATGTTTATGAACTCACAAGTTTTATGTTGAGTCTTAAATGTTTTCTATTTTATGGACACACATCCTAGGTACCAAGAAATTATAGAAATTGAAGATTACGGGCTAGTTTACAAGGAAATAGAGGTCTAGAGCGCTAATGAATATTCAGATCTCTAATATAGTTAAATTGATGTAATGGTATTATCTAGCATGACAAATATAATGTATATTTTGATGTATAATCAAAGTTAGACTTTCACTGTGAACTCTATTATTACTATGTGTTTTGTATTTTTGATGCGTAATGGTCCCTGGTGGGATTGCCCGGGAGGCGGGCGTTAAATATATAGATCTATTAGTCTAACAAGCACATTCGGTACTTTGGTTGATGCATGCCAATCAATAGTGTAATTTGAGTCAACATATTCTTTTTAACATGGAAGAAGTTGGATATTCAGAAACTACATACTAGACAAACATATTATTTGTCCGACCTCTTATGTTAGGGGTTAGACGGGAGTGTATTCGATCACTCGGGTTGGCTGTGAACTCATGTATAATAGTTTAACTATTTGTATTTGGAAAATTGTTTATTGGTTTGTACATGGTTATCTACTAAAATATGTTACTAATATTTTAGTTGACATTTTTTGGAATGTTTTTTGATAAGACAAGCTAAGTCCATTGCTTTGCTCATGCTAGGACTCAAGGACAAGATTTAATTGGACCTAGTTAGGCTTTAAATAAAATGGAGATTTATTTGTTCGTTTGATTTATTTGTTTCTAAGATTAGATGTAATCAACTATTCAGTTTTAATAAGTAATTTTCGTTAGTACTCTCTATTCTTGTATTATGATTCAATTTCATCGCACCCTTGGTGTTTTCGCTTTAGCCAGGGTATGATATAAGTACATACATAAATATAATAACTTTGACACCTTATTCGATGTATAATTATCATACTATCACAAATATAGGAAAATCAAAGGTAAAAACTTTACCTTTCTTCAACTTCATAAAATTTCTCTCTCTAACCATTTTCTCTCTCCAAATGTTGCTTTCGGAAATCTTAATGCGCAAGAAAAAGAAAAGAGACGACCTCAATTGACTTTTATAAGGTCCTTTAGGTCATCCTCTTTTCATTTTGCCACCTTTGCCCCTCGAGCTTTGTTTAAAACCTCGTGGCTTCCTTTCATTCTTTTTCAACCCATGATTCATCAAAATGCAGATGTTATACTATATGTACACTTTATGTCCTATACTTATCTATCTCCATGCTATTTTTTTATTTTTTCATAGTATAATTCTAAAATTTTGTGTTTTATAAAATATTAAATATATTATTAGAACGTACTTATTTTTATATATGTTTTGTTGTAAGTTTCATTGAAAATGGAGTTATTGTTATAATATACATGCCATCAAAACACAAACACGTTAGTTGCCACACCTGTTCAACATTTTATTTTTTATAGTTTATTTTACTTATATACTAATAAATTTTAAAATATGATATTTTATAAAATCCAAACTATACGTGCTTATTTTCATTAATGTTTTATTCCTGTTGGGATGTGTTTATTTTTATCAAAGCTTTAATGTGGATTTTTACCTGCTTCATTTTTTTCTTAAGAATATTATCAAGAATCTTGTTATAGCGTATGGAATTGCGACGGTTTCATTTACTTATATAAAGTATCGAATGTTATCTACATTTTTCTTATATAAAGTTTTGTATAAGTCTCTTCAACACGTGGGTTTGTGACGATGTTTGGACGTTAGGATTTTTTTTGGTTTTATGTCTCACCACAATGTAGTGTTGCCTTTTCTAGATAAGTTTTTGAATGTTATCAACACATAGAATTTGTGTTTTTTATAAAAAGTTACGTATGTTATCAACATCACCTTTACACATGGGTTCATGATAAAGTTTCAACATTAGTTTTTCTCATAGTTTTAGACATTCATCCAACGTAGGGTTTTAATATGTGTAAATCCAAATTCTAAAGTTAACTTATTTAATAAGAAAAAAATAATTTACGCACTCCCGAAAACAAAAAGCTTTAGACATTCTTAAAATTGTACATATTTAGTCAAGTTCCTATCAGAATATTAAATTACTAGATTAGTGACCCGTCATCCGTGTAGTAAATGGTTGAATAAGAGCTAAAATGTAACACCCAGATATTTTCATTGAAGCCGACGAAGGAAGAAAAAGAAATAAAGGTCAAAGTCGGAGGACCAAACTTGTCAAAACGTGAGAAAGTTCGGAGGAGAAGGAGAATAAGAGGGGAGGGCAGCCCACACCCTCCCCACATCTCCAAAATTCAGCCAAAAGAAAGAAAGAAGAGAGAAAAGGGAGAAGAAAAGAAGAAAGCTTAGTTTGAGTATGCAAAATCGTCGTGTAGCGGGTCTAGACGAAGCTCTTCTTCTTCTTGTAGTTTGTGTGAGTTCTAAGACCCCTATTTTACT
>BJCO01729066.1:0-27558 GCA_018326465.1 Flaveria floridana
CTGGACCTCCCATGCGCCCAAGTGATCTCATGCGCCTGAAAGGCTCATGCGCCTAAGTGTTAAACTGTTAAGTGTTTTGATGAGGCGCCTGCATGGTTGAAATGCGCCCAGACAGGGCTCATACGCCCAAATAGTGTTGGTACGCCCAACACTTAGAATTTATTGCAGAATTTTTGTGGGAGTCTGTGCAGCTAGGATTTTGACTAGGGTTTAATAAATGCTCATTTTCATGATTATGCATGATTGTTATTATGACCCTTATCATTATTATTATTATTATCATCATTATTATTATTATTATTATTATTATTATTATTATTATTATTGTTGTGGTTATTATTGTTATTATTATTATATTTATTATTATTAGTATTACCTTATGTTATGTGACTTTGCGTGGTATGTTAATGACCGTAACGTAAAGTATTATCATTAATAAGTGAAATATTAATGATTAAGAAAAGTGGAACGTAAATGAATATTGAAAGTCTTGCAAGCAAATGTATGGAGGTGCACGGCCTTGTTGTCGTTAGCTCAACTGTGATGCAGGTTAGCTACCCCAAAGGATGCACACAGGGTCAATCTTTGAGATTGACAATGAGGTGAGCGACTCTGTGTCGCAAAAGACTCGGAAGAAGCGCAACCCGTGAGGTTGCTAATGAGGTGAGCGACTCTGTTGTCACAAAAGACTCGGAAAGATGATGATAAAAGTAGGAAATGAACGATGATGAAGATAATAATGATAATACCTACGTGTACGTATGATGTGTGATCACATATGAAAGTAACGAACGGTTTGAAATGAAAAGTGAAGTATTTTACTTATAAAACTAGAACTCACTTAGCAACGCTGACTTTTATACATTTGCAGTTGGCAGGTAATTCGTTATTGGGGATGGATACTCGGCGGGGCAAGACTGACATCTATTCTCAATAGATATCACTGTTGTTTTATAATGTAGTTAAACCATTCTTTTGTAATCTGATTAAACTAAGGTGTATTGCTTAACAACGGTGTTTATAATGAAATGAATGGCTTTTGTTAAATTAATTACGCTGCTTAAATTTGTAAACTTATAATATTTTATGTAATTATAACTGTGAATGACCAACTATGAGGTCTCCGGGAACGGGGCCTTACAAGACTCCTCTATAGCATAAAGTTCAGGTGGAGCATAATCATAAGTAGATAGAGAAGATGCAGGATGAGGTCTAAATACCTGTGGGTTAAGAGCATTAGCTAACATGTTCTTGTATGCCTCTTTAGCCATTTCTTTCATTTGAGATACATATCTCCCTGCATATGACCCGTATGGAATTCTAGTATGACTTAACTAGCTTTTAACCTAAGAGTAGGTCATCTTCTCTATTTAAGGGTCTTTAGGTAGATTCTTCTAAAGCTCTTGCTTGTCTTTGATTTCCTTATATCTTTTGTCTGTTTGCTCTTTTTCATCTTTCATTACTTCTTGAAAGTCTTTGAGCAAGTCCTTAACCTCAGATAGGTTAAGATGTATGAATGATTCATAAGGAAACCCTCTTGTTGTTAATTCAATCCCTATCAAGGTTTAAGAATCATTAGAGAAAAGTTCTTGTATATTTTGCAGCTCATCATCTTCATATCCTTCTTCCTCTTGATTATCCGAATCTCTTAGAATGATGATGGAATCATGCTGTTGATCAAGAGATAGATCAATCTCCCCTTCTTCAAGAGTAGTTGCTTTAGATGTTTGTTGTGGTTCATCTAAGTCCACTGGTTCAACTTTGACTTTAAGAAGTTTGAGTGGAGGAGATTCTAGTTCTTCTTGTGCTACAACTGGTTGTTTTATCAAAGAGGATATATACTACCACTTTCTCTTTCTCTTATAAGTACTAAAATAAGGCTTAGATGATCATAAAGCTTGATCCTTGGATGGTTTTGATGGTTCTTTCAAAGATTCAGCAAATTATTTGATCAACTCCTTTTCTGACAATGTGTTCACAGGGACAATACTAGTTTCCATTGTTTATGTGTCAGGTGTATGAAAATGATGTCTTAATATTGGAGAGTAGTGCATGCTTTCAAAAGGATTTGATTCTTCAAAGAGTTGATCCATAGAATAAGGTTCCTCATAAATGAGGATTGCATTTTCAGACTCATTGATGATTGTTTCTTCAGCTTGAGCCATTATTTGCTCTTCAAACTCATCACTCAGGTCTTGTTCTTAACCTTCTGAATGTTCTTCCTTATTCAGGAGAGTGTTTGTATGTTCCAGTTCATGATCAAGCCTTTCAATTTCTTCATTTTGAGTAGAAATTATGCTTTTAAGCTCATCTACCTCCAAATCATTTGAGTCTGCTTGTTCAGTTAAGTAGGATATATCAAGTCTTGCACTATTGAGATCTTGGTCTTTCACCTTCAACTCTTCTTTTGTTTGTTTCAGTTATTGTTCCAAAAATTGAACAATCAACATTTGAGCTGTTTGATTTTCCTTAAGTTTTTCTATCTCTTCATCTCTACTTTTTAGCTTATCTTTGAGCTTTCTTGCTCTGTTATTTACCTTTTCAATCAACTTGTTATACTCAGTGAATAAAAACACTCTTAAGTATTCAATCTCTTCCTATATTAGAATCTCAGTACCTTGTTCCTAATTTTCCATATGTTCAACATGAGCACTTTTTTCTTCTTGAGTATGCTCATGTTGTGAAGATTTGCCTACTTCTTCTTGATGACTTGTTTGGTCTTGCAAAGATGTATCAATGTATCTTAAAAGAGAAGACAATGTTTGTTGATCTGAATGAGTTAGGATTTTTGGTTGTGAAGACAAATGATGCTCAAACTAGAATTGTTCAAGTTGTTATGCTTCTTCTACAACATGCTCTTGTTCTTGCTAAATGACTGGTTCTGGTTCTGGAGCAACTTGCTCTTCTTGTATGATAAGGGTTCGTTGAATGATTGGTTGTTGATGTATAATGTTTTAAAACATCATGTTTGGTTCTCCCTGACCTGGAATCCTCATGAACACATCAGGAACAGGAATATCATAATCAACCATATGTGCTGGTACTCGCACTTCAGCTCCATGATAAAGACTTGACTTGATTCTTGTGAATACATGTTCATTAAAATGAATAGGTTGAAACATAGCTACTTCTCTTAGAATGTTTGGTAGAAGATCATCAATGATCATCTGATGGAATCTTGGATACATGTGAAACTTGTTCCTCACCTTAGTTATGTTGTAGTACATTCCATTTAGCACTTGTGCAACAAAGTTAAATGGTCTTCTTGCTATTATGCTTGCTATTGCAGAAGAACTTCTTAAAGAAGTAACATCCCAGCCAGTCTTTCTGTTTTGTCATTCTCTTTTGATATGTGTCCATTAGAAATCTAAATTGAGCACACATGTATGACTTCTTGATTTGCTTTCTTTTAATAGTACCAGTGTATCCAATCTGTCTGAAAACATGTAAAACATAGTTTTCATCAAACTCTACTGGTCCTTGAGCATCTTCATCTCCTAATTATAATACTGTTCTTATGATTTCTTCTGTGGTAGTGATCTGATGGTTGTGAACAGTAAATACTATCACTTGCTAGCCATTCATCTGCTCTAGGTGAGCATGAGTCCAAAATTGGACTCTGTGATCTTCATATTACTCAAGCCTGGCTATTATAGCATGAACTAGCCTAGTCTGTCTGATGGCTTGTATGATATCTCTGTAATTCACAGCCTTGGGTGAATCAGGATCTAAAAAAGCACAGAGATTATGATCTCTTACAAACACTAGGTTTCCCATATCTACAATGATGATGAAATATTGATCAAGTGTTTACTAGAATGTTGTGCTTGTTATGAGATGTTGATGTGTATGTATAAACACTTGTGTCTGTATGCTCTATGACATTATCTAATTGAACCAGTTTGACTTTTCAAAAGTCAATATTTTGTCAATTTTGATCATGCCAATCTTGTCTATTTCAATGTGAGTTTATCCAAATTTTTTTACATTGTGTTTGTTTTATCACCAACAAGTTGTTTTGTTCAATTTATACATCCAATCTATCTCATACCAATTTGTTCATGAGATTCAATTTGACTTTTTATGGTCAAACTTTACCATTTAATGCAACTTGAATGAAAATACATTTAATGCTTGTGTGTTGAATGCCATGCCAAATTAACTGATTCTTCACGCTTGTTACTGATTTTTGAACATGTTTACTAAGTTATAAAATATTTCAAATAATTTTCAACCTTTTCAAAGATCAAAAACTAGTTTTTGTATGATTTTGGTATGAACATCATGACAGAACATGAACCCGATAAACACTTCATCAAATTACATCAAGATAGTAGTTCATATACAGTCGACTAAAGTCATATAACACAATTCAGTGTTTGATTTGGTTAAAAATATCAAAAGATTCGAGTTTTGATTTTGGTTTGATGTTCGACCTAGGTCGTGCAATGTCTGAACTAAAATCATAAAACAAGATGTTTTAATGGATGTTTGATGATTAGAATCATGTTGTTATACCTATTTGATTTTGAATAAGAAGAAAGATCAAACAAATTTTAGTTTGGAATCGGAAAGGGGTTTAAGGGTTTATCAGAATTTTGAATGTTTTGAAATTCTTTTTTAATTTTCTCACTTTCGCTCATGATGAATAAGAAAATTACAAGTGTTGAACAATATATACAACGGACAATTTGTGCGTCCGCTGTGTATACAGTGTGTGTCCGCTCTGTAAAAATAGTACGTTAAAATTAAATTTTAAGTGTCCGTTGTGAATTACACATGCACTGTGTGAACAGTGTCTGGTGTACAATTTTTAACTTGTACGTTGTGGACCCCATTTATTGATTTTGAGTATACAGCGTACGACCACTTGGTCATGCGCTATTGATCTTTTGAATGTTTCTAAGTGTTCAGCAGATGACTTCCTAGCCATACGTTGTGGATCCTTTGAATGTTTAATTGTTTTCCCCAATAGATAAAATTTTGTTCATTCGCTGTGCATATTGGTTGATGGCTTAAACTTCAAAACTAATGACTAAAAGTCATACGCTATGGACTTTTGAGTGCCCTTCATAGCGGATGAACATTTTTTCATGCGCTTTGGACTTTTGAAAGTCTATATTGTTGTTCATAGCGGATGAACATTTGTTCATGTACTGTCGACACTTGAGAATTTATTTGGTTGTTCACAGCGGATGAGCTTTTGTTCATGCATTGTGGACACTTCAAAAATTTGTTGTGCTGATTTATCTTACACAGCTGATGAACATTTGTTCAAATGACATTCACACCGGATGAACATTTGTTCATGCGCTATGAAATGCTATTGTATTCATAACGGATGCCTTATCAACATCATCCGCTGTGGACATGTTTGTTTATCCGCTACAAAAACTTGGTATATTTTGCATTTTCCAAGGACACTGTAGCTACGACAGATGTATGTTTGTAAGTCCGCTGTGAGTACTTTGAAAAATTATTCTGTTTGTTTTTCTTTAAAAAACAATTGTTTTGATACAACTTTCTTCTGAAGCTAAATATTGTTTCTTAATCTTCCGAAGCAATGTTTAATTTTCTTCCGAAGGAAAATGCTTGGTGAAGTTCTTCTGAAGGGAAAATTTTGATAAAATTTTCTTCGGAAGCATAATTTTAATAAAATTTTCTTACAAAGCCAAAATGTTTGTTTCCCAATGATTGTTTTAAAATGTATGTTTTAAAATGTATGTTTTAAAATGTATGTTAAAATATTAAAAATTTTAACATGATCAATATATGGATGTTTAAGTTATCACTCACTAGCAATATTGTGCATATGTATGTGTGTCAAACTTTATGTTTTTAGGTGCTTGCTTAACTTGGCTTTATTTAAAATTTCAAAATTTAATATTTTAAAATTTTAACTTGTATGAGAATGCACTTGTTTTGCTGACATTGATATTTCCGTGTTCAAATTCTCCCCCTAAACTTTTGCATATTAATAAAAACCTTTCATAAAATGACGAAAATTTACATGTATTCAAATGGAAATTTATCAAAGTCCAATTTGATTGCTTGCATGATAAGAATTTAGAAAGATAGTAACTTATCTAACTAAATAATAAGTGATTTGAATGTTTTAAGCATGAATCATTTGCACATAACATGAGATCATACTAGTCTTAAATCCTCGTAAAGTTGTTTTGATGTTGTTTGAGGATAGACACAAAGAACAGAGTTGATTGTAAGTATGTTTGTTCACTTAAACTCATGCAAGGATCTATTTTTAACATTCGGTGATATTTATCATGTTTAGGTTTGATTAGATATGCTAATTGAGTACCCCACACTCAGAAGTATGGAAGAATAAGTTTCCTCGTGAAATGCAAGGTGGCACTTTATTTCAACATGAACCAGGCTACTTAGAGTAGAAATTCTCATGATTTGATCCACTTTGGGATTCTTTTATATTTGATCCACATTGAGATTCTTTTATAATTCACATTGGAAGTTGATTATTGATTCATCATCATACATGTTCATCTTGCAACAGATCTTCACTTGAAATCATCAACGGGTCTGTGAGATTCCGCATCACAGATCTGATAAACGGTAACAATACGTGTAACACCCGAAATTCTAGACAAATAAAAGAAAAGAAAAATAATAAGAAAAGAAAAAGAAGTATGATAGAGAAGAAAAGAAAAGAACTTTTGTAAGAAAAAGGAAAAGAAGCACAAGTGGAGGGGGCCAAAGTGTAAAAATATACAAAACCTCATTATTTTATATTATAAAGAGCATGGCCACCCATATCAACCTTTTTACATCTACTTTTTTCGACCAAAAAGAAGAAGAAGAAAGAAACAGAGATTTCTCTCGGTCCCAAGAAGAAAAATAAGCTGTTCTTGGCCTAGGTAAGTATTTTATACATAATTCGGTTCGGTTTTGATGAGTTTCGACCATATAACCGAGTTATACACGTTCTTGTGTGTTTATATGCGTTCGGTTATGTGTTTTTGGGGATGTCTAGGTGTTAGGAACTTTTGAAAAGTTCAAGTTGAAGTGTTTGAGCTTGAAAGCAGCAAAGGTGAGTTTCTAGACCCCGTTTTCTATATTTTTTATAAATTCTTTGGGGCTGAAAATGTATTTAAAGGATTTTTAAAAGTGTTGTATGTGTAACCGTATGTATATGTGCATGTGTATAGATATGCTATGCTTGTTGTGGTTTTGTTAGTGTTTAGAATAGTGGTAACGATCTTAGAACAAGTTTGAATGATGTTTGGGTCTGAAAATAGTAGCAAAATAGGTTAAACAGGTGATCATGCACCTAAGTAAGGATCATGTGCCTAAAATTTGCCTTAGAAAGGACTAAGTTATGTTCATGCACCCAAACAGTTATATGGTACGCCGAAATAGTACTCCATGCGCCCACTTTTAAGCCTTAGAATGACTAAGTCTACCCCATGTGTCCGCACAGTAGTTCATGCGCCTATGTTTTGGCTGAAACGCCTAAGTGTGGGGTCAGGTGCCCTAATAGTATTTATGAGCCTGTACAGTAGAAATGCCAAGAAATTTGGCTAGAGCGCCTAAGTGTTAAGTCCATGCACCCAAATAGTGGAGAAATGCCCAAACAGTCCTCATGCGCCCAAATAGTGCCCATGCGCCCAAATAGTGCCCATGCGCCCAAACACTTAGAAAATTTTTTGAAATTTTGAGGAAAAACAAAATTTTAGGGTTTGACCTTAGTTTGACTTATGGACTGTTTTGGACTATTCTAAGCATGAATGTGTGAGGGTTTATGCATAAAATGTGTATGATGTGATGATGTATGTATTATATTCATATGTGCATCATGTGTTATCTTTTAATGTTTTTCAAAATGTATATTTTATATTATAATATACATAAAGTATTATCTTATGACTTTACGTAGTATGATGAATGTATGATTGAACATAAAGTATAACATAACAAAGTGAAAGATAACAAAGATGAAGAGTGAAACGTAATACAAGAAAGAAAAGGCTTGCAAGCAGAAAGAAAGAAGGAACACGACTCTTTGAGAGTTGTTAGCTCAACTGTGTGTATTATAACGTGTGATTTTGGCTAACCCATAAGGGTGAACACATAGGGGGAACAGTCTTGGTGACTGAATCGACAGTATGAAATGGGATCCTTGTCATTCGACCCCAGGCTTTGTGCCAAGTATGATACGCGCTTTGTGCCAATTATAAATGAGGCTTTGTGCCCGGAATGGTGGCTTCGGGCCACGGGTTTTGTGCCAATTAGAAACGAGGCTTTGTGCCCGGAATGGTGGTTTCGGACCATGATGGGGAAAAGCTTGTCAGGATCTAGAATCAATACGAAACATGCGAAATGATAAAGTATGAAATGAACGATAATGAAAGATAAGGAAAAAGTATGAAACGAATGAAATGACTGTAAGGTTTATTTGTAAGGCTGATGCAACCCAAACACCCGAAGTCTCTCCTGCATACGTGCACAAGTGTACTGATGTGGAATGCTTCGGAAGTTTCACATACTGCCTTAGAAATTACTCTAAGTGTGAAATCTTCCGAAGCCAAGACCAATATCTTCCGAAGCCAAAGATGAAGTCTTCTGAAGCTTTAAAGACAAAGTCTTCTAAAGCTAACTATTGAAGTCATATTTCTTCAAAAGATTTTTTGATCACATGCTTTATCTGATCTACCTTTTACATAAAGCTGGACCCCTTTCCGCTGCAACTTTGATTAGGCACCAACTTTACATAACTTAGTAAAAGGTCCACGCTTTTGGTAACTGTACATCGTGGTCTTGAGTCTGTAACTTTCCACTTTATGTACTTTATCCTTTTTGTAATATATTAGGATGTGAGCTATGGCATGTCATTATCACTAGTCAAAAGGCAATCTGCCTTTTGACTCTATATTGATTTTGTTGTCTAGATCATGTATCCAGCTGGCCTTCAATGTATGGCCGGCTGAAGGTTGTAGTATAAGTATCTCTGGTCCTTGTATCTCATTAGTAGAACTTTGAAAACACTTGTAAGGAACTAGAGAGCAATATACATCAACCATGAAAACCAATTACTTGTGTTGTTCTTGTTCTGTCTCATATACACTTGTGTTTCTTAGTTCTCAAAACTAGCCTTTCTAGTTCCCCATTTGAATTGTTAAGTGTTGTTGCACACTCTCCTTTTTGTGTTGTAAGTGCATACCTTTCAACGGTCCTGCAATTGGTATTAGAGCATTTCAGGCTCTTGATATAAGAGCTCACCATCTTAAGATCCCTCACACACACAAAATACTTAACCCTTCAAATAGCAGCTATCTCTAAAGCTGATATGGAAACTGGAACCATGACAAAGTCCCCACTTGTCACTCTTGATGACTTTGACATTTGGTGCCAAAGAATGGAAGGCTTTATCAAGTGTCAAGACTCAAGAATGTGGGAATCTATTGTCACTGGACCTTACATATCCAGCACCTTTTCAGCTGCTGCTGGAGGTGGTATGATCCCCAAGACTGTGGCTGACTACTTAGATGAAGATAGAAAGAGAGTAGAAATTGATCAAAAGGCCATGACAGCCCTTCAGACTACTCTTCCAAACTCCATATACAGAGGTTTCAAGAGATGCAAAACAGCTAAGCAGCTGTGGGATGCATTGAAACTAATATATGAGGGTTCCACTGAAGCCAAGGAGAACAAGAAGGATCTCCTGAAGCAGCAGTTTGAAAATTTCACCTTCAAAACAGGTGAGACCATGACTCAACAATACTTTAGGTATGTTGAGATTGTGGATACTCTAGTGGATGTCGGAGTAACTCTTAAGAACAGGGATATTGTAAGGAAGTTTATGTCCTCTCTTCCTAGGCAATGGAAACATTATTGTGTTGTAATCAAGAGGACTGAGAACCTTAAGACTTTCACTTTGAGAGAGTTGTATGGCATTCTCACTGGATACCAGATGTAGATGGACATGCTAGGTTCATCTTGTAACTCCAGCAATCAAATTGGTTCAGCCCTTCATGTGACTGAAAGGGACAGCATAGAACCCCAACATCATCTTATATGCTACCCTAACATCTCACAAAAGGGTCCTTTTATCACCTTCCTGGAGACACCAAGGGAGAACTATACTCAAAGGAAGCTCATTCCAAGAGACAAGTTCTTCTCAAGCCTTTGTGTCTTCTGATGAAAGTTGTGGCAGCTTCCTATTCACCCTTGAACACTTGGACTGTATCCATCCAGATGATCTGGAGTACATGGAGATAGTCCAGCAAATGGCTATTCTCACTCATAGAGCCAAGAATTTCTATAAACGGACTGGAAGGTAGTTTCCCAGCAATACAGCCAGTGGAAAGTTCGGGTTGGATAAAAGCAAAGTTAAGTGTTACAACTGTAATTTGATGGGTCATTTTGCTATTGAATGCAAGGCACCAAGAACAAATGGTGGACAAGCACAATCCTTACCAAACTACACTGATAAAGGTACCCAGAATGCGAAGCCAAAGCAGCAAGCTGCAGTTGTTGTTGAAGAAGGATGCTTTGACTGGAGCTTTCAGGTGGAAGATGCATCTCCAAACCAAGCATTAATGGATGACCATGATGAAACCAAAGTATTAGAACTTCGCTGTACTCCTGAATGTATTGCTAAAGTCAACAGATACAGGTCCTATAACATAGAAATGAGATCTGATCTTGAGTCCTTAAACATCTTGAAATCTGGTTTTAGAAAGGCTGGAAATGATTATAAGTTAGAGATAGAGGACTTAATGAAAACTATTTCAGTCCTAAAACATTATCATACAAATTATAGGACTCAGATCAAGGATCTTATAACCAAGTTAACTTAATTCCAGGCTGAGCTTGTTATCAGCAAAGCCAGGGCAGAAAAATGTGTTCTTCAGAAGACACCTTCAAGAACATCATATCCTTATCCTTGCATGTAAAAGTTTGTTATCAAAATAAGCAGGGACTGGGATCTAGTAAGATAGCTCCTCCACGCACAATCTTGTTTGTATGATCACCTACATGTGGAACTTGTGAAGATGAGCTTCCTCTCATAGACCCCTTGAGTGAAGAGGATGAAGAAGTGATAGTGAAAAATTCCTCTAAGAAGAGTGAAGAGGAGGACTCTAAGAAGGATCACTATCCTTCTAAGGAGAGCAGGAAGCCTGTGATGACCATGTCTATGAGGAGAACTTGATCAGAAAGAGCAAGGGAAAGGCTAAGAGGGCTTAAGAGATCAAGGCCATTTTTAACTCTAAGCAGAAAGAAGTCTTTATCTCTGCAGGTTTTGACATGGTTAAGACTAAAGACATCAACCTCAACTCTTCTACCAAGAGTTCTGGTTCATGTTCAAATCATTTCAGCATCAAGAAGAAGGCTGATCAGTTGGGTACCACTGGTACACAGCCTGAACCATCCAACTCCAAGAATAGTCCTCAGCCTAAAAGGACTGTCTTATCATTTACAAAGATGAAGGTGGAGAAGGAAAATGATCAAAGTCAGCCTTTTTCTTAGAAGAAAACTCTTAGGAGGAAAAAGATGAAATGTGTTATGTGTGAGAGTACTTCTCATCTTGCTAAGGATTGTCCATACAATCCAAGAGGTACTCTTCATGTGACCAAGAAAGAGACTTCCAAGAGCTCTAAGAAGAATTCAGCTTTGGAAGGAAAATTTGTTTCCTTCGGAATCTCCAAAGTAAAGAAGAAGGCAAGTGGAAAATTGCCTTTGGAAAAAAATTTGGTCTCGGAAGAAAGGAATACTTCCGAGGCACTAAAGTCTACTGCAGTGTTAGCAGGAACTTCCGAAGGTCCAGTCATCAAAACTTTCAAAGTCTCAAAAGCTTCCGAAGTATTGAAGGTCAGGTTCAAACTTCCAAAGGTGGTGTGGAAGTCAAAGAAAGACCAAGTGACTAAACATTCTCCATAAACAACAGCAAAAGATCCTCAAAGCACAACTATAGGATCCATTACTATTTCATTACCTTCTACTTCTTTTGATGAGCCCAAGACCAATAAGGCTTGGGTTTCCAAATGTAACTAATCTTTTTCTTTGTGTAGGAACAACTCAAGACAAAACAAAAATATCTGGATCATTGATAGTGGCTGTTCCAGGCACATGACAGGCAATGGGTCACTACTCCAAAACTTCGAAAGAATTGATGGAGGACCAGTTGGTTTTGGAGGAGATAAAGGAGTTTTCATTTCTAGAAGGGGCAAGGTCACAAATTGTAAGCTCAGCATTGAGAAGGTAAACTTTGTCAAGGAGCTTGGGTACAACCTTCTGAGTGTATCCTAATTTTGTGATCAGAGACATAACATGCTCTTTACTGAGCATGAGTGTATCGTTCTCAAACCTAAGGTGATTATTCCTCATGAGCATATCCTGCGCAGAGCCCCCAGGAGAGGGAACATGTATAAGATGGACTTGCAAGAAACATCTCCTTTAGGAGAAGTTTCATGCTTTCTATCTAAAGCTAATAGTGATGAGTCCTTTCTATGGCATAAAATAATGTGTCAAGTAAACTTTTAAAACATGTATAAGCTGATTAAGAAAGATTTGGTAACTGGAATGCCAAAGAAAGTGTTTACAAGTGATGATCATTGTGTTACATGCCTGAAAGGGAAGCAACATAAGGTATCTCAGAAGCCTAAGGAAAGAAACTCCATCACTACACCCTACACTTGTTACATATGGATCTCTTTGGCCCCACCAATGTAATGAGTCTAGGAAGGACCTCTTATTATCTTGTGATCACAGATGACTTCACACATTCCCTTGGGTTTTCTTTCTTAGAACTAAGGATGAGACCCCTGAGATTCTGAAGAATTTCATTTGAAAGATTGAGAATCAATGTGATCACAAGGTCAAAACCATAAGATATGATCAAGGAATTGAATTTAAGAACCAAATCCTTGATACTTTTTGTGATGAAAAGGGTATTACAAGACAATACAATGCTCTCAGGACTCCTCAGCAAAATGGTGTTGCTGAGAGGAGAAACAGGACACTAATTGAAACTACAAGAATGATGTTGTTTGACTCTAAGCTGCCCATCACCTTCTAGGCAGAGGCAGTCAACGCTGCCTGCTATGTGCAAAACAAAGTTTTAGTGGTTAAGACTCATGGTAAGACTCCTTATGAACTTTGGCACAAAAGGAAACCTTTCATTGGTTTTCTCAGGTCATTTGGATGTCCATGCAGCATCTTGAATACCAAAGATCAAATTGCTAAGTTTTCTGAGAAATTTGATGATGGAAACTTTATTGGATATTCTTCTCAAGCTAAATCTTATAGAGTATACAATCTCAGAACTAGAGTAGTTAGGGAGTCAGCCAATGTGACTTTTAGTGAGCACACTCCCAGTGTGAAAGGTTTTGGTCCGGATTGGCTATTTGATCTTGATTTAGTTACCAACTGTTTTAACAAATCTTGTGAGAATGTTTCAGTATCTACAGATATTTTACCTCCGGGTGATTCTGATCCAAGATTTGAGCTAAGAAGGCCTTCACGTTACACATCTTCAGCTCTAGTTGTAACTACTTCGGCAAATGAAGTTTTTATCAGCACAACAATGACAAATTCAGTTGATACATCTGAGATGCCTTCAAGTTCTAGCTCAGAAGCTCAACAACCAAACAAAGAAACTTCAAATGAGGAAGAAAATGATGGTGGTGGTGACAGTGATCAAGAATTTCTTGGTGCTGATAACCACTCCATAAATGAACATATCAATGATGTCACACACTCATTGGATCAAGTTTCTGTTGATAAGTGTGTTGATGTCGTGGAAGAAGCATCAATGATAGATCTAAAATTTCTCTAATTTAGATCTCTCTCAGTAACTTGTTGTGATCCCTCAGCTAAGGATCTACAAGTCTCATCCTACCACAAACATTATTGGAGATGTTGAAACTGGGGTAAGAACAAGAGGACAAACCCATGAAGCAAATGTTTGTCTTCACTCTTGTTTCTTGTCCTAGATAAAGCCTAAGAAAATTGATGAAGCTCTGAAGGATGGAAGTTGGGTTGAAGCTATGCACGAGGAGCTGCTTCAATTCAAAAGATAGAATGTTTGGAATCTATGTCCTCTTCCTCATGGGTAGACAACTATAGGAACCAAATGGGTTTTTAGGAATAAGAAAGATGATAGAGGTACTATCATAAAAAACAAAGGTAGACTAGTTGTTCAAGGATACACACAAGAAGAAGGAATTGACTACATTGATGTCTTTGCTCCTGTAGCAAGACTAGAAGCTCTTAGGATATTCTTGGCATTTGCTGCATCTAAAAACTTTAAGGTCATTCAACTTGATGTCAAGTGTGCTTTTCTGTATTGGGTGATTGATGAAGAGGTGTATGTCAAACAACCACTTGGTTTTGCTGATCCTGATCATCCTGATTATGTCTGCATGCTTGATAAGGCTCTTTATGGGCTACACCAAGCACCAAGAAAGTGGTGTGAGACTCTATCTCAGTATCCCTGCAACCATGGATACAGAAGGGGTACTATAGATGGAACTCTCTTCATCAAAGGACAGGGAAATGACTTAATGCAAGTTCAAGTGTATGTAGATGACATCATTTTTGGTTCAACTAATCCAAGGCTGTGCAAAGACGTTGAGAAACTGATGAAGGATAGATTTGAAATGAGTGCAATGGGGGAACTCAATTTCTTTCTGGGTATTCAAGTGAAGCAAGTTGAAGATGGAATCTTCATAAGTCAGTCAAAGTATGTTCAGGACATACTCAAAAGATTCAACATGACTGATTGTAAGATTGCTAAGACACCTATAGCAAGAAATCACTCCTTTGGGCTTGATCTTGAGGGGGAGTGTATGGATGAACACCTTTATAGGGCTATGATTGGGTCCCTTATGTATCTTACAGCAAGAAGGCCTGATGTCATGTTCGCCACATGTATTTTACAAGATATCAAGCCAACACCAAAATGCCTCACCTCATTACTGTTAAGAGAATTCTAAGATACCTCAAAGGTGCCTCAACACTTGGTCTTTGGTATCCTAAGAATTCTGACATCAATCTGTATGCATATACAGATAGTGATTATGGTGGTTGCAATATGACTGCAAAGTCTACATCTGGGGATGTCAGTTCCTTGGTGGAAGGGTTGTCTCATGGCAGTGCAACAAACAATCATGTGTCTCTGCATCATCTACTGAAGCTGAATACATTACTACTGCAAGATACTGTGATCAAGTGCTTTGGATTCAGAATCAGATGCTTTAGTATGGTTTAAACTTCAAGGAGACTCCTATTCACATAGAAAACAACTGTGCTATCTCCATCATAGAGAATCCTGTACAACACTCAAGGATCAAACACATAAATATCAGGTATCATTTAATTAGAGATAACTTTGAAAAAGGATTAATTAAACTAGTAAAAGTTAACACAAATGAACAATATGCTGATCTATTTACAGAAGCCTTTGGTTAACAGAGATTTAAGTATCTTATATCACCTATTGGGATGATTAACTTTGAGTAGCTTTTTCTTAAAACTACTTCATTTTATTTCTTAAAATCTATGTGTCCTAAGTTGTCTAGTTTATCACCTTCATAAGCTCATGTTTTCTATGGATAAAAACTTTTTGAAAAGTTTTCTTAGATTTTTGACAAGTCCTGATCCTTCGAAAGATATGATTTTATATTCGGAAGAAAATATACCTTCAAAACAAATAACTGCCTAAGTAAATTTTGCCTTCGGAAGAAATTTCTGAGATTTCTTCCGAAGCTTAAAACTCTCTTAGGCACTTCTATGTTTTCAAGGACCATTTTGTTCCGAAGGAAATTAACTCTCAGAAGCTTTGTTTTGTTGAACAAAACATCCAAGTCTAAATTCTCTTTCGAAGTAAATTTGTCAAAACTTGTCGGAAATTCTTCCGAATCAATTTTGGCTTCGGAAGCTTTTTCATTACAACTTCCGAAGATAATTTACCTTCGGAAGCTTTTCGATTTCTAAAAAAACCACTTTTGAGCAAAAAGCAAACTACTTTTTCAGAGGTGGGACCGCCATCTGGATTTCAAAGTTTATCCTCTTTCATTAACTTTGTCTCAAACCCTTTTCGCATATAAACCCAATCGGTTCCCCCTCTTTCTATCATCTTCATCTTTCCTTCAAACCTAAAATTCCAAATTTCTCTCTGAAACCGCCCTCGTTCATCTTTCCTTCACCTTTAAGCTTTCTCATAATAGCCAACCTTAATAGAAGAAATGACCCAGATTTCTCCATGCAGTTACACAGGTAACACAATCAGGTTGTCTGTTAAACTCTGAGAAATTTTCACATTTCTCAGAGGTGTGCCAAATCTTGGCTCTGTCAAACTACTTCACCTCTCTTACCATTGGTCCTACTCTGTATGAGGATCATTTGCTTGAATTTTGGAAGACCTGCCAAGAGGTCATTATGGATGGGGAGAAGTCACTATCGGCCACAGTGCAGGGGAGAACAATCTTCATCACTCCTGCCATCATCAACAATCATCTTCAGCTAGATGATGAAGAAGGTGAGGTGTTCTTCCTAAAAGAAGCTGTTAATAATTCTTTTGAGTAGATGGGCTATGAGGGAGATTTCTCTGTAAAGACCTTCAGGAAAGGGAAGGTCTCACCTCAGTGGAAATACCTACTTCATGTGGTTATCCACAGCTTGCCCAACAAGCATGGAGGGTGGGACCAGATTCCTGAAGATCTATCCTTCATAGTGCATGGGATGGTTAAAGGAGTCAAGTTCAGGTACTCTCAATTTGTTTATACTAATCTAATTGCAAACTTGGACTCCTTAAAGTATTAAATGTTTCCTATATATGTTCAATACATTCTTAACTGTGAGCTGGGCTCATAATTGAGGGAAACATGTAATATTTTTAAATTGGGACAGATGAAACCCGTCATCTTTAAAATTTTGAGGTTGCTAACTGTTGGCTTCTCAGGGGTGTAAACAGCCCTTGACTGAAAAATGTTAGAGCTTATTGCTCAACGTGACAACCTAGTAACACAGGCTAGTGTTGAACCCACACCTTCTACATCTCAACCACCAAAAAACCACAAATCACCCTCACCTACAAAAGAAAACACAAACGAACCCCTGCTCAGGCTATTGAGTCTATGCAAGCTCCCACATACTTTCCTATAAAGGAGGAAGTGGATACTGGAGCTCCCACTTCTCGTAAGGAGCAAACCACTCCCATTACTTCTAAGATCAGTGCTGAGGTTCCTCATGCTCAGCCTGACAAGCTCACAAGCCCAGCTTTAAGCCTTCACTCTGAGTCTCAACACTCAAGTGAGCAACCTTCAGGGGACAGCTACCATCCCCAGCCTTTAGACTTAATCCAACCCATTCCTAATCTTGACTTCTATATCGATGAAGACTTAGGTTTCAGTGAGTGCCATGAGTCTCCCTACTACGCCACTCCTTAAAGAGAGATGAGTGCTCTTGAGTCACCTAGTTCTAGCCCATATCAGTCACCTATCACTGAAGTGGATACTTCTAAACCTGTTCATGATATCCATATGGAAGAGGCTCTCACTTCAGCAAGTGATTACATCATTCAGACCTCAACCATGGCAACGCAGCTCATTCACACATTAACTAAAGTTGTCACTAAGCAGAGGAATCCCAGCAGCCAAGAACACCATGCTGGTGGTGAGGAAGAAGACCTTGGTCCAATTCTCTCATCCACCAATGATTCTTCTGATGAAGATGAGGGGAATCTAAGACTAAAGGTGCAAAAGCTGTCACAAACATGCACTTATCAAGTCTCCAAGGTTAGTCATCTTGAATCTCAAGTGACTACCTTGCAAAACAGGGTCAATGATCAGCGACTTTAGATATCTTATCTTAAGGAACAACTAGCTGGGAGACCATTAAGGGGAGCTCAACCAGGAACACAAGAACCTGTGAATGTGATTGACCTAACTCCTAGCTCACCTATGCAAGAGGGTGATGCTACCAAAAAGGGGGACAAAGTCATTACAGTTACAGAACTTGAGAGTTCTTTGGGGAGTATGGACATAGGACTCACCAACCTCAGTTGCAATTGTGCATACTCAGCAACATTCTCAAGTTCACATTGATATGGACAGTAAAGACTATGTCATTAGGAGTCTCTTTGCGAAAGGCATTCCAAGGGCTATATCATCTCCACCAACTTCAAATCACATTATTGGGTGGAGGTATGATGCTGATAGAAGAGCTCTTATTCTTCAAAGAGTTCAAGACAGGAACACTGCAGAGTTTAGCTTCAAAAGAAGACTAAGGCAATCAAGCAATACCACCGGTCAATTGGATGCTGAGGTAGACCCTAAGATTAGTTTCATAGGGGAAACCTTGATCGATGGCCCAGTGGTAGAACCTAAGAGCCCTGTCTCACCATCAACTACTACAGAGGTTCATTCCCTTGATGAGACACCTGCTGGTGAAGGTGCATCTCAACCTCTCTCTAGCCAGAGCTTGGAAGCTACACCAAGCAATGAAAGCCAAAGCTCTCTCCAACCTGAGTCATAAAGGTCTGTGAGTGACAAAGGGAAAAGAAAATTGACTTCTGAGGAGATTGAGGAGGAGGAGAGAGAGAGAGGAAAAGGAAGCTAAGTGGAGAAAGTTCCTCTACTGGGTCTGCAAGACTCATGGAAACTGCTATCAGGGCTGCCCTCAGACCAAATACTCAGGATGATGAGTTAAGGGTAGTCAGGATCAACTACTTGTAGACCAGGAACTATTACATTGATAACATCATTTACCTCCCTTTAGATGAATTAAATGAGCTGGCTGACTTGGAATTGTCAAAAGAGAGAAAAGAGGAAGAGGATGCAGAATTACTTGTTAAAATCAAAGAAGAAAGAAGACAGAAAAGACTCTACAAGCATGTGCCTACTCTCTCACTAGTTCAAGAAAGTCATGAACAAGAGGATGAGGTTCCACATGAACCTCAGGTAGATAAAGAGAAGGATAGAATCAACATGATAAACTACCTGAGTGCCATAGGCCTATATCAGGCTAATATTCTTCCCTTACCCTTTTGATTACATTGAGTTTGAGTACGTCAAACAACATGAACTTGATATAGTCAAAGAAAGAAAGATCACCAAAAGAAAGTTATGAAGAGGCTGCAAAGTCAAGAGCCATCATACAGAAAAACATGAAGAAGTCTGCTGATAGGAAGAAGATGATGAGCTTCTTGAAGCTGTACCGATTCTCCAGAAGGAGACTTGGTCCTATGTCTCTGTCCACCATGGATGAGCACATCAGGGTAATCAAGCAGAAGATTCAAACAGGTGAACTTGCTGACTTGCACTCCCTACCAGGTCAGGTCCCTCAGGAAGTGGAGATTAAGGTTGAACCATTTAAGACAACATAACCTGAACCTCATGCTGAACCTCAGCAAGCTTCCATTTCTGATCCACAACAGGGATCTATCCCCTCTCAATCTGAACCTGTGAGAGAGGAAGACCCAACTGAGAAAGACAAAGAAGATCAATCAGGTGCTGCAGGCCAGTTTTCTCAGTTAAAAAGTTCAAGGAGGAGAAAAAGGATGGTTTCCAAACCAAATTCAAAGAAAAGGAAGAAAGAAGCATCCATCTCCAGACCTCAGGATGGTCATAACATCCTAAGGATGTGCAACAAGAGGATGCTCCACCAACTCCAATTCAAGCAGCTCCTCTAGCATCAGGAAGACCCATCTTGTCTTGAACATACACTACAAATCCAGAAGATGGCATGTCATTAGAGATCAAGGTGTTGAAAATATCTACACATGGTAGGATATGTTCAATCTGCCTCTCCATGATCTCTTTGACATGAGAAGACATTATGAGAGTCTGAGTGATCCTGATCATCTTATGAAGATAGGGATGGTCATCATCATAATAAGGACTGTTAACATCTGAAATCTTTAAGTGTTTTGGTAGCATCAGCCTAGGGGGAGTTTATAAGGTTTATTTGTAAGGCTGATACAACCCAAACACCCAAAGTCTCTCCTGCATGCATGCACAAGTGTACTGAACTGGAATGCTTTGGAAGTTTCACAGACTGCCTTAGTAATTACTCTAAGTGTGAAATCTTCCGAAGCCAAGACCAATATCTTTCGAAGCCAAAGATGAAGTCTTCCGAAGCTTCAAAGACAAAGTCTTCCGAAGCTAACTATTGAAGACAGATTTCTTCCGAATACTTTTTGATCACATGCATTATATGATGTACCTTTTTCATAAAGCTGGACCGCTTTCCGTTGCAACATTGATTAGACACCAACTTTAAATAAGTTGCTAAGAGGTCCATGCTTTTGGTATTTGTACATTGAGGTCTTGAGTCTATAAATTTCCACTTTATGTACTTTATCCTTTTTGTAATATATTAGGATGTGAGCTATGGCATGTCATAGTCACTAGTCAAAAGGCAATCTGCCTTTTGACTCTATATTGATTTTATTGTCTAGATCATGTATCCAGCTGGCCTTCAAAGTATGGCCGGCTATAGGTTGTAGTATAAGTATCTCTGGTCCTTGTATCTTATTAGTAGAACTTTGAAAACACTTGTAAGGAACTAAAGAACAATATACATCAAGCTTGAAAACCAATTACTTGTGTTGTTCTTGTTCTGTCTCATATACACATGTGTTTCTTAGATCTCAAAACTGATCATTCTAGTTCCCCATTTGAATTGTTAAGTGTTGTTGTACACTCCCGTCTTTGTGTTGTTGTGTTATAAGTGCATACCCTTCAACGGTCCTACAATGACAAAGTATGAAACAAACGAATACGTGCGATAATGAATGAACATGTGTGAAAGTAAAGAAAGTCTTTTTATGAAAAACGTATTTTATGTATGAACTGTATAAGGTGTTTTAATATATTAAAACTAGAACTCAGCAACACTGACTTTTATGCATTTTCAGTTGGCAGATAATGGTTCCGAAGGATGGCACGCAGGGAGGCTACTTGGTGGGGCAAGACTGGCATCCATTCACGCATATTATTATTGTTGTTTTGTAATGCAAATTTAAGGATGATTACTTTTGTAGTTAAAACAATGTTATATTGCATAGTAATAGTAATTATCAATAAAATGAATGTTTTTTTGTTAATGACTTCCGCTGTAATGTTTTATGAAATATATAATATTATGTATGTTTAGTGCTATGAATGACCAACTGTAAGGTCTCCGGGAACGGGGCCTTATAAGTTGGTATTAGAGCCAAAGTTTAAGAACTGGGTAAATATTTTCAAGAACCTAATCCTAAACGGAGAATGGGACTAAGGGAAGGGTATGCCAGCCCGAGTAGCTAAGTGCCATTAGGTATTTCTTTTCTTATAGAAACCAGTATTATGTGCGTGTGTTATTTGATTTGCGTGTTCTTAGTATCTTTAGATAGTGATATAGTCAAGATAAGAAATGCTTGGGGTGTGAAGAGTGAAGTAAGTGGCTAATCACAACTGGCCACTGTAATTGCGGACTTACTATGCTCAACATAAACTGAGCCACTACCTTGCATGACTTTGTTAGTATTTGAATCTTATAGTGAATAGAGGATGGCTAGAGGTAGATCTTCTAAGGCTTCTAGAGGTGGAGCACGAGGTGGACGTGGTGCTGAACCACGTGTTACGTGGAACCAGGCTATAGATGCTGAGACGACCCCTACTGACCTTGAGGTTCATCAGCATGATGGTATTGATGAGAGCACGAACTTGAGGGCCTCGGTGAAAGATGCAGTAGTGGAGGAAGTTCATCATGTCATGCAGATGATTCGACCGTCTGTAGTGACAGAAGTTATTAAAGCTGTGAGTGAGGATGAAAGGAATGAAAGGAGGAGGACCACCAGGAGAGAAGGTGGAGAACAGTCGGAGACTGGGACGACTGTCTCAAGTAAGGAGGAGGAGGAAGAAGCGGTACAGGATATTGTACATGGTTATACCTACGGGGTGTTTCAAGGATGCAAGCCCCTGACTTTTGATGGGAATAGCAGTGCTGGTGAAACTCATCGATGGGTGAGAGAGATAGAGGCGGTGCTTGATATCAGCGAGTGCCGAGATGATTAGAAAGTGAAGTTTGCTACCACTAATTTGTGGACAGGACCTTATATTAGTGGGATAATATTGTCCAGGCTGAGGTTAGCAGGGTCATTAGCAGGATGAGGTGGTCGGAATTGAAGAAGCTGGTGATCGAGGAGCTCTGTACTCATAGGGAGTTAGACAAGATTGAGAGGGAGTTCCTGCAGCTAGAGGCGGGAACCATAAAACACCAATAGTATACCACCAAGTTCAATGAGATGGCAATGCTGGTACCAGATCAAGTGATGCAGGTGTCGAAGAAGATCAAGAAGTACATCCAAGGATTGCCAGCTGATGTTCGCAGGCACTTGATTGCTACCCGACCAAGCACTTTCAAGTCGGCAGTGAATTTGGATGGGAGGTTGTATGATGTGAGAGAAGTGGCAGTGGTCGAGGTGAAGAAGACCGGTGGTCGTGACCGAAACTTGAATGGGAAGCGGTTTGGACGTGGTGGTTTCACTCCAAACAATAAGAGGAGAGAGGTGGATGACTGTTGAGTGGGATCATCAAGTTCAGGGATAAAGAAGTGTGGTAAATATGGGAGAGAGCATGTTGGTAAGTGCAAGTGGGGGATGAATGTGTGCTTCAAGTGTGGGAAGCCCGGTTATGTGGTGAAGATGTGTGGACATATACGGTGTTATAAATGCGGTGAGGAAGTCTACGTGAGCAGGGACTGTAAGAAGCCAAGGGCTGAGAGCTATGGGGCAAAGAAGAAGCTAGAGGAAGGAGGACAGAGGGAGAGAGCTAGAGCATTCACGATAACGCTGGAGGAGGCTAGAGAGGATCCCAATGTCGTGTCAGGTATGTTTTTAGTAAACCAAACTTGTGCCTCTGTGTTATTTGATTCTAGTGCTAGTAGGAGTTTCATTTCTACTGCTTTCTGTGCTAAGTTGCCTGTTAGTAGTAGGAGTATTGATGAGACAGTTGATGTAGAAACTACTATTGGTAAGTCCACTAGAATTTTTGATGTGATAGAAGACTGCGACATAGAACTAGAAGGTCATAGGTTCCCTACTAAGTTACATGCGGTGCCCGTAGGTGGATTTGATGTAGTGCTAGGGATGGATTGGTTAGCAGCCTATGAAGCAAACATTGTGTGTCGCAAGAAGATGATTCGATTAGTTGCGCCCGATGGAAGTTCGGTGACGGTCTACGGTGATCGCGTCACTACGGTTCCAAAGGCGATTTCGATGGCGATGGTAGAAAAGTGCATGAGACGTGGATGTAGTGCCTACCTGGCCTACGTGAAAGATGTGGACGTGTCAGTACCACAACTATTTGACGTACCAGTGGTATGTGACTTTTCGGACGTGTTCCCAGATGACTTACCAGGCGTGCCACCGGATCACGAGATTGAGTTCCAGATTGATTTGATACCCGGTGCTCAACCCGTTGCCAAAGCACCGTATCGATTAGCTCTGACTGAGATGAAGGAATTTATGGATCAATTACTGGATTTAATTGATAAAGGATTCATTCGACCGAGTATCTCTGCATAGGGTGCTCCGGTCTTGTTTGTGAAGACGGTAGTATGAGGATGTGTATACACTATCAGGAGTTAAACAAGTTGACGGTAAAGAATCAGTACCCATTACCGAGGATTGATGACTTGTTTGATTTCTGCAAGGTGCCAGTTGGTTCTCGAGGATAGATCTTCGATCTAGTTACCATCAGCTGAAGGTGAAGGAACAGGATATTCCTAGGACATCTTTTCATAACCGTTATGGACACTACGAGTTTCTTGTTATGTCTTTCGGTTTGACTAACACCCCAGCTGCCTTTATGGATTTCATGAACCTAGTGTGTCGGCCGATGTTAGATAAATCAGTGATTGTGTTTATTGATAATATCCTGATTTAATTAAAGAGCGAGGAAGAACATGCCAGCCATATTCGAGAAGTGTTAGAGACACTTAGAAGAGAGAAATTATATGCCAAATTCTCGAAGTGTGCTTTTTGGTTGCGCGAAGTTCAATTTTTGGGTCCCGTGGTGAATGCTGAATGAATTATGGTGAACCCGGCGAAGGTTGAGGCAGTGATGTAATGGAAGTCTCCAAAGACACCATCTGAGATCCGTAGTTTCTTGGGTTTGGCGGGTTAATATGGGAGGTTTATACAGGACTTTTCCAAGATAGCCTCACCTTTGACTAAATTGACTCGTAAGGATGTGAAATTTATGTGGGGTCGAGAACAGAAGTGTGCTTTTATGGAGTTAAAAACAAGATTGACTCAAGCTCCTGTCTTGACATTACCGGAGGGGAGTGAAGACTTAGTGGTGTATTCGGATGCTTCTTATTCGGGACTAGGTTGCGTGTTAATGCAACATGGCAGGGTAATAGCCTATGCATCCAGATAGCTGAAAACTTACGAAGTCAACTGCCCTACCCATGATTTGTAGTTAGCGCCTGTGGTTTTCGCATTGAAGATTTGGAGGCACTACCTGTACGGGACAAAGTGCACAATCTTCACGGACCATAAGAGCTTGAAGTATTTCTTTGAGCAAAAGGATCTTAACATGAGGCAGATGAGGTGGTTAGAGCTCATCATGGATTGTGATTGTAAGATCCATTACCATCCGGGTAAGGCCAACATTATGGCCGATGCCCTTAGCCAGAAGGAGAGACCCGAGCAGATTTGGGTGAAGTCTTATCAGTTGGTTATGACCGCTGATATGATGACACAGGTAAAAGGATTTCAAGATGAGGCATTGAAAGAAAATTGCCTTAGCTCTGAAAGAATGAGAGGACTAGTCACGAAGTTGGGTGGGAACACTTTCGGTGTCAGGACCCGAAATGGACGAATGTGGATCCCTAGTTATGGAGATCTATAAGGATGCATTAAGGATGAAGCTCATAAGACTCAATAGTCCATTCATCCAGGCGCCACCAAGATGTACCAAGACATGAAGAAAGATTATTGCAAGTGAAGGTTGAACACCAAAAGCCTTACGGTAAGATCCAACCATTGGATATACCCAAGTGGAAGGGGGAGCAGATCACCATGGACTTCATTACGAAGTTACCCCATATGGCGAGGATGTGTGATACCATCTGGGTGGTCGTTGATCGTTTAACGAAGAGTACTCACTTCTTACTGATCCGCGAGACGTACTCATCCGAGAGACTGGAGGACCCGTTCATTAAGGAGTTTGTAGCTCGTCATGGTTTGCAGGTATCTATTGTGTCTTATTGTGACACTCGGTTTACATCCTAGTTTTGGAAGAGATTTCATGATGCAATGGGGACGAGGCTACAATTCGTATGGCTTACCATCCTCAGAAAGATGGTCAGTCTGAGAGGACGGTCCAGACGCTTGAGGATATGCTTCGAGCATGTGTGATCAATTTTGGAGGAAGTTAGGATGACCACTTACTGTTAGCTGAGTTCTCGTACAAAACAGTTATCATGCCAGCATTGGCATGCCACCTTACAAGATGCTATACGGTAGAAGGTGTAGGACACCGTATGTTGGGGTGATATAAGGTAGAAAGAGTTGGGGAGCCTCAAAGTGATCGAGGATACGACGGAGAAGTTAGAAAGGATCAAATCCTTTATGAAGGCAGCAAAAGGTAGACAAAAGTCGTACGACGACAAGAGGCGTACACCGATCGAATTCAAGGTGGGCGACCGAGTTATCTTGAAGGTCTCATCTTTGAAAGGAATCATTTGGCTCCGGAAGTGGGGTAAGATAAGCTCGAGATACATAGGGCCTTTCCAAATCATCGCACGAGTAGGAGAGGTGGCCTATCGGTTAGAATTGCCAGATGAGTTAAGTGGAATTCATCCTACATTCCATGTATCCCATCTGAGAAAGTGCTTAGCTGATGAAGATATGATTGTACCACCGGACGATATCGAGATGGATGAATGGCTCAATTATGTGGAGCAACCAGTGGCATTCATCGATCCGGAGGAGAAGATATTGAGAAATAAAGTGGTTCCATTGGTGCGAGTACAGTGGAAGCACAGGAAGGGTTCCGAGTCTACGTGGGAGACCGAAGAAGAAATAAGACAACATTACCCATAGTTGCTCGTAGAATGACGAGTTTCAGGGATGAAACCTCTTTAAGGGGGGTAGACTGGTAATACCCGAAATTCTAGAGAAAAAAAACAAGAAAAGAAACGTAATAAGAAAAGAAAGAGAAGTAAAAGAAGCACAAATGGAGGGGGCCAAAGCGTAAAAAGGTACAAAACCTTATTATTTTATATTATAAAGAGCATGGCCGCCCATATCAACCTTTTTACATCTGCTTTTTTCGACCAAATAGAAGAAGAAGAAAGAAGCAGAGATTTCTCTCGGTCCCAAGAAGAAAAAGAAGTTGTTCTTGGCCTAGGTAAGTGTTTTATACATAAATGGGTTCGGTTTTGATGAGTTTCGACCATGGAATCAAGTTATACATGTTCTTGTGTGTTTATATGCATTTAGTTATGTGTTTTTGGGGATGTCTAGGTGTTAGGAACTTTCGAAAAGTTCAAGTTGAAGAGGTTGAGCTTGGAAGCAGCTAAGGTGAGTTTGTAGACCCCGTTTTCTACATGTTTTATAAATTCTTTAGGGTTGAAAATGTATTTAAAGGATTTTTAAAAGTGTTGTATATGTAACCGTATGTATATGTGCATGTGTATTGACATATTATGTTTGTCGAGGCTTTGTTAGTGTTTAGAATAGCGGTAACGATTTAAGAATAAGTTAGAATGATGTTTGGGTCTGAATAGTAGCAAAATAGGTTAAACAGCTGATCATGTACCTAAGTAAGGCTCATGCGCTTGAAATTTAGAAAGGACTAAGTGATGTTCATGCACCTAAACAGTAACATGGTACGCCCAAACAGTACTCCATGCACCCACTTTTAAGCCTTAAAATGACTAAGTGTACCCCATGCGTCTGCACAGTAGTTCATGCGCCTAAGTTTTGCCTGAAATGCCTAAGTGTGGGGCCATGCGCCCTAATAGTACTCATGCGCCTAAACAGTAGAAACGCCCAGAAATTTGGCTAAAGCGCCTAAGTGTTAAGTCCATGCGCCAAATAGTGGAGAAACGCGCAAACAGTCCTTATGCGCCCAAATAGTGCTCATGCGCCCAAACACTTGGAAAAATTTCTGAAATTTTGAGGAAAAACATAATTTTAGGGTTTGACCCTAGTATGACTTATGGACTATTGTGGACTATTCTAATCATGAATGTGTGAGGGTTTATGCATAGAATGTGTATGGTGTGGTGATGTATGTGTCACACCCCGGGCCCAGAGAGGCGGGACGTCACGATTAGTAAACAACAACCAAAATGCAACGGAAACTAAATGGTTTATTACAATACAACATTCAATATTTACATCAGAATATTGGCTTTGTTTCCAATTCACAAGGTGCTTCAACCTACAATCTATAGATGTCGTGATCAATCTCTCGGTAAATATTTCTTGAAGCTTCAGTAACTAAGGATTCTAAGCTCAACCTTTGTCTTTAACCTCTACCCTCATATCTTGCTTCGGATTTAGGTAACTTCTATAGCTCAACT
>BJCO01729069.1:0-12640 GCA_018326465.1 Flaveria floridana
GAGAAATAAAGTTGATTATTTATGGAATTATGGACTAAAAGTATGCATTTCACTAGAATAACCCTATGCGAATCTAGCGATTTACCTGATAACCATTCCAATCTGGACCTGGTGGGGACATGTTTTGGGCTGGTGGGTAGACCACTAGTACATACGGAGCGGTGGGGTCTGGTGTTCTTGGGGATGACCATGAAGGCATATTCGGAATATTTGGTTGTGGTGCAGGTTGTAATGGAAGAGGTCCATCATTGCCATAAGATGTGGGAGCATCATCGCCACCAACTGCAGTAGGATCAGGATGATTAAACCAACAGCTTGGCCCGTGTTTGCAGGAACCGTTACGCATGTAGTAAGGACATTCTTTCACTCCCTGTAAGAAAAATAAGTCACAGAACAAACAACCACATTTTAAATATGATTACAACTGCAAATAGTTTAATACCGGTCGTATGGGCAAGCCCATAAAGTTGTACTCTAACGATGATGCTTTAACAGTCTTTCCCCTTCCATGATTAAATTTGCAAGCTTTTCCAGACTTGCAGCCCGCAGAAGATGCATGATACTGTAGTAAACTCCAGTCAAATTTGCAAAAAAGGTGCAGATGTGTATACACAATCGTGCCGATTCAATGACCATTATGATCAACTATACAATAAGAAGGATGAAAAATATAGAATATCCTAGAAAAAGATCAAAGAGAACGTTCCATTCACCATATAAGGACCATCGGCGTACCATATAGCCTCAGTTGTACAACTTAAGCACATTAGTAATCAAGCCTTATCATAAGATACGGATATATAAACTTGTTACTAGTCATAAGCTGTGACAAAAGAAAATTGTGATTTTGAAGATAAAGCAAATTTAGATACCTTGCACTCAGTCTGCCCACGCCTATCAACACTTTCTTCCTTTTGCTTCTTTGTTTCCTTCGTAGGCTGCTAAAAACAAGTCTTTTTCAATAACTTAAAGAGTAGATAAGATTCAATGCAGGCTTTATTGAACATCTAACAACCATATGCAACTAATAACCTAAAGAACATACGTACATAACATCAAGGTCACCAATAATGTTACAGTTTAAAACATAATCTAATTGGCAGGGCCAGAAAGTTGTACTCTTAACACTAACACTGGTGGTTTAACAGTATTTCCCCTTCCATGATTAAATTTGCAAGCTTTTCCACACTTGAAACCCGTAGAAGACACATGATACTGTAGTAAACTCCAGTCAAATTTGCAAAAAGGTGCAATGGTGTAAACACACAATCGTATCGATTCAATGACCATTAAGATCAACTATACAATAAGAAGGCTGAAGATCATAAACTATACTAGAAAAAGATCAAAGACAACATTCCATCAACCATATAAGGACCACCAGCTTACCACATAGCATCAGTTATACAACTTAAGCACACAAGTAAATCAAGCATTATCATAAGATGGTCATGGATATGTAAACTTGTTACTAGTCACAACTCACAAGCTGTTACAAAACACAATTGTGATTTGTGAAGATCAGGCCAATTTAGATACCTTGCACTCAGTCTGCCCACGCCTCTCAACGCTTTCTTCCTTTTGTTTCTCTGTTTCCTTTATAGGCTGCTAAAAACAAGTCTTTTTCAATAACTTAAAGAGTAGCGAAAATTCAATAGAAGGTTTATTGAACATTTAACTATCATATGAAACTGATAACCTATTGAACATAAGTACATAACATCAAGGTCACCTAGTGTTACAGTTTAAAACAAGATCTAATTGGCCGGCCCAGAAAGTCATACTCTAACACCCGTGTTTTAACAGTCTATCTCCTTGCATAACTAAATTTGCAAGTTCTAGATAACTCAAGTCAAGTTTTCAAAAAGGTGCAAAGATATAAACACACAATCGTACCGATTCAATGATGACCATTATGATCAGCTATACAATAAGAAGGCTAAAGAACATAGAAAATCCAAAAAAAAAATATCCATGAGAACGTTCCATCCACCCTATAAGGACCACCAGCTTACCATATACCATCAGTTACACAACTTAAGCACATAAGCAAATCAAGCATTATCATAAGATATGGAAATATAAACTTGTTACTAGTCACAAGCTGTTACAAAACACAATTGTGATTTGTGAAGATCAAGCCAATTTAGATACCTTGCACTCGGACTGCTCACGCCTCTCAACGCTTTCTTCCTTTTGCTTCTTTGTTTCCTTCGTAGGCTGCTAAAAAGAAGTCATGTTCAATAACTTAAAGAGTAGCTAAGATTAAGTGCAAGGTTTATTGAACATTTAACAATCATATGCAACTGATAACCTAATGAACATAAGTACATAACATCAAGGTCACCTATAGTATTACAGTTAAAACATGATCTAACTGGTAGGCCCAGAAAGTTGTAGTCTAACACAGGTGTTTTAAATGTCTTTCCCCTTCAATGATTAAGCAACACGCAAAAGATGCATGATATTGTAGTGAACTCAAGTCAAATGTGAAAAAAGGTGCAAACGCGTAAACACACAATCGTATTAATTCAATGACCATTATGATTAACTATACATTGAGAAGGCTGAAGATCAAGGATTATCCTAGAAAGAGATCAAAGAGAACGTTTCATCCACCATATAAGCACCACCGCGTACCACATAGCATCAGTTATAAAATTTAAGCACACAAGTAAATCAAGCATTATCATAAGATATGGATATATAAACTAGTGACTAGTCAAAAGCTGTGACAAAACACAACTGTGATTTGTGAATATCAAGCCAATTTAGATACCTTGCACTCGGTCTGCCCACGCCTCTCAACGCTTTCTTCCATTTCCATCTTTGTTTCCTTCGTAGGCTGCTAAAAACAAGTCCTTTTCAATAACTTAAAGAGTAGCTAAGATTCAATGCAAGGTTTATTCAACATTTAACAGCCATATGCAACTGATAACTTAATGAACATAAGTACACAACATCAAGGTACCTATAGTGTTACAGTTAAAAACATGATCTAATTGGCAGGCAAGAAAGTTGTACTCTAACACTATTGTTTTAACAGACTTTCCCCTTCCATGATTAAATTTGCAAGCTTTTCCATACTTGAAACCCGTAGAAGATACATGATACTATAGTAAACTCGAGTCAAATTTGCAAAAAACACAATCGTGTCGATTCAATGACAATTAAGATCAACTATACAAAAAGAAGGCGGAATCATAGACTATCCTAGAAAAGGATAGAAGAGAACATTCCATCAACAATATAAGGACCACTAGCGTACCACATAGCATCAATATAATAACTTAAGCACATAAGTAATTCAAACATTATCATAAGAAATGGATATATAAACTTGTTACTAGTCATAAACAGTGACAAAAGAAAATTGTGATTTGGGACGATCAAGCCAATTTAGATACCTCTAACTCGGTTTGCCCACGCCTCTCAACACTTTCTTCCTTTTGCTTCTTTGTTTCCTTCATAGACTGCTGAAAAAAAGTCATTTTCAAAAACTTAAAGAGGAGCTAAGCTCCAATGCAAGGGTTATTGAACATTTAACAACCATATGCAACTGATTACCTAATGAACATAAGTACATAACATCAAGGTCACCTGTAGTGTTACAGTTAGAACAATCTAATTGGTAGGCTCAGAAAGTTGCACTCAAAAGATACATGATATTGCGGTAAACTCAAGTCTTTCCTCTTCCATGGTTAAATTGGCAAGCTTTTCCAAATTTGCAGCACGCAAAAGATACATGATATTGTAGTTAACTTAAGGTAAATGTGCAAAAAGGTGCAAACGCGCAAACAAACAATCGTATCAATTTAATGATCATTATGTTCAACTATACAATGAGAAGGCTGAAGATCATAGACTATCCTAGAAAAAGATCAAAGAGAACGTTCTATCCACAATATAAGCACCACCAGCATACCACATAGCATCAGTTATAAAAATTAAAGCACACAAGTAAATCAAGCATTATCATAAGATATGGATATATAAACTAGTTACTCGTCATAAGCTGTGACAAAACACAATTGTGATTTGTGAAGATCAAGCCAATTTAAATACCTTGCAGTCAGTCTGCCCACGCCTCAAAACTCTTTCTTCCTTTTGCTTCTTTGTTTCTTTCATAGGCTGCAGAAAACAAGTCCTTTTCAAATACTTAAAGAGTTGCTAAGAATCAATGCAAGGTTTATTGAGCATTTAACAACCATATGCAACTGATAACCCAATAAACATACGTAATAACATCAAGGTAACCTATAATGTTACACTAAAAATATGATCTAATTGGCTCGCCCAGAAAACCGTACTCTAAGTCTCTAACACTAGTGTTTTAACAGTCTTTCCCCATCCATGATAAAATTTGCAAGCTTTTCCATACTTGCAGCCCGCAGAAGATGCATAATACTACTAAACTCTACTCAAATTTGCAAAAAGGTGCAAAGGCGTAAACAGACAATCTTATCGGTTCAACGACCATTATGATCAACTATACAATCAGAAGGCTGAAGATCATAGACTATCCTAGAAAAATATCAAAGCAAACGTTCCATCCACCATATAAGTAAATCAAGAATTATCATAAGATATGGATATATAAACTTGTTACTAGTCATAAGTTGTGACAAAACACAATTGTGATTTGTGAAGATCAAGCCAAATTAGATACCTTGCACTCAGTCTGCCCACGCTTCTCAACGCTTTCATCCTTTTGCTTATTTGTCTCCTTTGTAGGCTACTAATTTTTTTTTCTATATCTTAAAGAGTAGCTAATATTCAATGCAAGGTTTATTGAACATTTAACTACCATATGCACCTGATAACCTAATAAACATAAGTACATAACATCAAGATCACCTATAGTGTTACAGTTAAAAACATGATCTAATTGGCAGGCCTAGAAAGTTGTACTCTAACACTGGTGTTTTAACAGTCTTTCCCCTTCCATATGATTAAATTTGCAAGCTTTTCCAAACTTGCAGCACACAAAAGATACATGAAATTGTAGTAAACTCAAGGAAAATGTGCAAAAAGGTGCAAACGCGTTAACAAACAATCGCATCAATTCAATGACCATTATGTTCAACTATACAATGAGAAGGCTGAAGATCATGGACTATCCTAGAAAAAGATCAAAGAGAACGTTCCATCAACCATATAAGGACCACCAGCGTACCACATAGCATCAGTTATACAACTTAAGCACATAAGTAAATCAAGCATTATCATAGGATATGGATATATAAACTTGTTACTAGTCATAAGCTAAGACAAAACACAACTGTAATATGTGAAGATCAAGCAATTTAGATACCTTGTACTCAGTCGGCCCACGCATCTGAACGCTTTCTTCCTTTTGCTTCTTTGTTTCCTTTGTAGGCTGCTAAAGACAAGTCTTTTTCAATAACTTAAAGAGTAGCTAAGAATCAATGCAAGGTTTATTGAACATTTAACAACCATATGCAACTGATAACCTAATCAACATAAGTACGTAACATCAAGGTCACCTGTAGTGCTACAATTTAAAACATGATCTAATTGGCAGGCGCATAAAGTTGTACTAACACCGGTGGTTTAAACGTCTTTCCCCTTCCATAAATAAATATGAAACTTTTCCATACTTGCAGCCCACAGAAGATACACGATATGGTAGTAAACTCAAGTCAAATTTGCAAAAAGGTGCAAAGGCCTAAACACACAATCGTATCGATTCAATGACCATTATGACAACTATTCAATCAGAAGGCTGAACAACAGAGAATATCCTAGAAAAAGATCAAAGAGAACATTCCATCCACCATATAAGGACCACCAGCGTACCACATAGCATCAGTTATATAACTAAAGCACACAAGTAAATCAAGCATTATCATAAGATATGGATATATAAACTTGTTAGTCATATTTTGTGGCAAAACACAATTGTGATTCGCGAAGATCAAGCCAATTTAGATACCTTGCACTCGGTTTGCTCACGCCTCTCAACACTTTCTTCCTTTTGCTTCTTTGTTTCCTTCGTGGGCTGCTATAAACAAGTCTTTTTCAATAACTTAAAGAGTAGCTAAGATTAAAGGCAAGGTTTATTGAACATTTAACAACCATATGCAACTGATAACCTAATCAACATAAGTATGTAACACCAAGGTCACCTATAGTGTTACAGTTTAAAACATGATCTAATTGGCAGGCGCAGAAAGTTGTACTAACACTGGTGTTTTAAACGTCTTTCCCCTTCCATGAATAAATATGCAAGCTTCTCCATACTTGCAACCCGCAGAAGATACACGATATGGTAGTAAACTCAAGTCAAATTTGCAAAAAGGTGCAAAGGGGTAAGCACACAATTGTATCGATTCAGTGACCATTAAGACCAACTATACAATAAGAAGGCTGAAGATCATAGACTATCCAAGAAAAGGATCGAAGAGAATGTTCCATCCACCATATAAGGACCACCAGCGTACCATATAGCATGAGTTATATAACTTAAGCACATAAGTAAATCAAGCATTATCATAAGATATGGATATATAAACTTGTTACTAGTCATAAGATGGGACAAAACACAATTGTGATTTTGTGAAGATCAAGCCAATTTAGATACCTTGCACTTGGTCTGCCCACGCCTCTCAACGCTTTCTTCCTTTTGCATCTTAGTTTCCTTCGTAGGCTGCATAAAACAAGTCAAATTTGCAAAAAGGTGCAAAGGCCTAAACACACAATCGTATCGATTCAATGACCATTATGAAATCAGAAGGTTGAAGAACATAGAATATCCTAGAAAAAGATCAAAGAGAATGTTCCATCCACCATAGAAGGACCACCAACGTACCACATAGCATCAGTTATAGAACTTAAGCATATAAGTAAATCAAGCATTATTATAAGATACGAATATATAAACTTGTTACCATAGTTGTTAAATGCGCGATGCGCACTCTAGGCGATTTGTTGGGACTAGGGCCTAGGCGAGTTGCGCAAAAAAAAGCACAAGACTAAGGAAAAAAAAGCTCAATAAAATAACACTTTTTTCATATACAAAATATTTTCAACAACATAATCTTCAACATAAAGTACTAATCATCTCAAATACCAAAAAACTCCAAAAACAAAATATTCATCCTTGAAAACAAATATTTCGTAAAGTAATAAATAGTAAAACTAGAATAACCAAAAGTTCATCACTATTTAAGTTTTCATCTTCCTCCACTTCCTAAAAAGTTATTTATTACTATTTACAGTACTTTGAACGATTTCGATAAGGAATTGCTGCCTTTTTAAATGAAGCATTGTATTTGGAACCGGCCTTTTTTTGTGGCCTAGTCCCACTAGGCGACGGCCTTTAACAACTATGCTTGTTACTAGTCATAAGCTGTGACAAAACACAATTATGATTTGTGAAGATCAAGCCAATTTACATACCTTGCACTCGGTCTGCTCACGCCTCTCAAACCTTTCTTCCTTTTGCTTCTTTGTCTCCTTCGTGGTCTGCTAAAAACAAGTCTTCTCTATAACTTAAAGAGTAGCTAAGATTCAATGCAAGGTTTATTGAACAATTAACTACCATATGCAACTGATAACCTAATGAAAATAAGTACATAATATCAAGGTCACCTATAGTGTTACGGTTTAAAACATGATCTAATTGGTAGGCCCAAAAAGTTGTATTCTAACACTGGTCTTTTAAACGTCTTTCCCCTTCCATGATTAAATTTGCAAGCTTTTCCAAACTTGCAACACGCAAAAGATACATGATATTGTAGTAAACTCAAGTCAAATGTGCAAAAAGGTGCAAACGCGTAAACACACAATCGTATCCATTCAATGTCCATTATGATCAACTATACATTGAGAAGGTTGAAGATCATGGACTATCCTAGAAAAAGATCAAAGAGAGCGTTCCATCCACCATATAAGGACCACCGGCGTACCATATAGCCTCAGTTGTAAAACTTAAGCACACTAATAAATCAAGCATTATCATAAGATATAGATATATAAATTTGTTACTAGTCATAAGCTGTGAGAAAAGAAAATTGTGATTTTGAAGATCAAGCCAATTTAGATACCTTGCACTCAGTCTGCCCACATCTCTCAACACTTTCTTCCTTTTGCTTCTTTGTTTCCTTCGTGGGCTGCTAAGAACAAGTCTTTTCAATAACTTAAAGAGTAGCTAAGATTCAATGAAGGTTTATTGAACAATTAACTACCATATGCAACTGATAACCTAATAAGTATAAGTCCATAACATCAAGGTCACCTATAGTATTACAATTTAAAACATGATCTAGTTGGCAGGCCTAGAAAGGTGTACTCCTAACACTAGCGTTCCCCTTCCATGATTAAATTGGCAAACTTTTCCAAACTTGCAGCCCGCAAAAGATACATGATATTGCAGTAAACTCAAGTCAAAGGTGCAAACGCGTAAACACACAATCGTATCAATTCAATGACCATTATGATCAACTATACAATGAGAAGGTCAAAGATAATAGACTATCCTAGAAAAAGATCAAAGAGGATGTTCAATCCACCATATAAGGACCACGAGCGTACCACATAGCATCAATTATACAACTTAAGCACACAAGTATATCAAGCATTATCATAAGATATGGATATATAAACTTGTTACTAGTCATAAGTTGTTACAAAACACAATTGTGATTTGTGAATATCAAGCGAATTTAGATACCTTGCACTCAATCTGTCCATAGTTGTCAATAGCGAATAGCGGTAAATAGCGACAAGCCACCTATATGCTATGTAGCGAATAGCAGTAAATAGCGCCCACTATTTTGTGTTTAGCGATAAAGGAGAGAAAATGTAAGGAAACACAACCAACATAGTTCAAATACTATATTTGTGTCGATTTTATATTTATAGAAAATTTTATAAAAATAAAAAAATCGCTATTGGTCGCTGATTGGTCGCTAAACACAAATAGCGGGAACATACCTATACACCACGTAGCGCGCTATAGGCTATAGCCGCTATTGACAACAGGGGTTTGCCCATGCCTCTCGACGATTTCCCCCTTTTGCTTCTTATTTCCTTCGTAGGCCCCTAAAAACAAGTCTTTTTCAATAATATAAAGAGTAGCTAAGATTCAATGCAAGGTTTATTGAACATTTAACAACCATATGCAACTGATAATCTAATGAACATAAGTACATAACATGAAGGTCCCTTATAGTGTTACAGTTTAAAACATGATCTAATTGGCAGGTCAGAAAGTTGTACTCTAACACTAGTGATTTAACAGTCTTTCCCCTTCCACGATTTAAATTACAAGCTTTTCCATACTTGCAGCCCGCAGAAGAAACAAGAAACTGTAGTAAACTCAAGTCAAATTTGCAAAAAGGTGAAAAGGTGTAAACACACAATCGTACTTTTTCAATGACCATTATGATCAACTATACAATTTAGAAGGCTGAAGAACATAGAATATCCTAGAAAAAGATCAAAGAGAATGTTCCATCCACCATATAAGGACCACCAGCGTATCAAATTGCATCAGTTATAGAACTAAAGCATATAAGTAAATCAAGCATTATCATAAGATATGGATATATAAACTTGTTAGTCATAATTTGTGACAAAACACAATCGTGATTTGCGAAGATCAAGCCAATTTAGATACCTTGTACTTGGTTTGCTCACGCCTCTCAACACTTTCTTCCTTTTGCTTCTTTGTTTCCTTCGTGGGCTGCTATAAACAAGTCTTTTTCAATAACTTAAAGAGTAGCTAAGATTAAAGGCAAGGTTTATTGAACATTTAACAACCATATGCAACTGATAACCTAATCAACATAAGTACGTAACATCAAGGTCACCTATAGTGTTACAGTGTAAAACATGATCTAATTGGCAGGCCCACAAAGTTGTACTCTAACACTGGTGGTTTAAACGTCTTTCCCCTTCCATGAATAAATATGCAAGCATTTCCATACTTGCAGCCCGCAGAAGATACACGATATGGTAGTAAACTCAAGTCAAATTTGCAAAAAGGTGCAAAGGGGTAAACACACAATTGTATCGATTCATTGACCATTAAGACCAACTATACAATAAGAAGGCTGAAGATCATAGACTATCCTAGAAAAATATTGAAGAGAACACTCCATCCTCCATATAAGGTGTTAGGATCAAACAACACGAACACATGAATAGAAAACAATAAACAGTAACAGAGATACGAGAGATTTATATAGGTTCGGTCGCCGGTGTGCGACCTACGTCCTCTTAGGGCAACTAGGGTTTTTCTAATTTATTAAGTTATGAAGATTACAAGTACAACGAGATACATTTATAGGCTACAATTCGGGTTAATCTCTTTAGTTAATACTCTAACTAAACTAGACCTATTTAGAACTTGGATTGGCCGAGCCCAACTGCTCCAAATTAATTCATGAAGCCTACATCCAGCATAAGGATCACCAACGTACCACATAGCATCAGTTATATAGTTAAAGCACACAAGTAAACCAAGCATTATCATAAGATATGGATATATAAATTTGTTACTAGTCATAAGCTATAACAAAACACAATTGTGATTTACGAAGATCAAGCCAATTTAGATACCTTGCACTCGTTCTGCCCATGCCTCTCAACGCTTTCGTCCTTTTGCTTCTTTGTTTCCTTCGTAGGCTGCTAAAACCAAGTATTTTTCAATAACTTAAATGGTAGCTAAGATTCAATGCAAGGCCTATTGAACATTTAACAACCATATGCAAATGATAACCTAATGAACATATGTACATAACATGAAGGTCACCGCCTATAGTGTTACATTTTAAAACATGATCTAATTGGTTGGCCAGAAAGTTGAACTCTAACACTGGTGTTTTAACAGTCTTTCCCCTTCCATGATTAAATTTGCAAGCTTTTCCATACTTGCAGCCCGCAGAAGATACATGATACTGTAGTAAACTCGAGTCAAATTTGCAAAAAGGTGCAAAGGTGTAAACACATAATTGTACCAATTCAATGACCATTATGATCAACTATACAATCAGAAAGCTGAGGAACAAAAAATATCCTAGAAAAAAATCAAAGAGAACGTTCCATCCACCATATAAGGACCACCAACGTACCACAAAGCATCAATTATAAAAATTAAGCATATAAGTAGATCAAGCATTATTATAAGATATGGATATATAAGCTTGTTAGTAGTCATAAACTGTGACAAAACACAATTTTGATTTGTGAAGATCAAGCCAATTTAGATACCTTGCACTCGGTCTGCCCATGCCTCCCAACGCTTTCTTCCTTTTTCATCTTAGTTTCCTTCGTAGGCTGCATAAAACAAGTCTTTTTCAATAACCTAAAGAGTAGCTAAGATTAAATGCAAGGTTTATTGAACATCTAACTACCATATGCAACTAATAACCTAAAAAATACATAATATCAAGGTCACGGGTCACCTATGATGTTACAGTTTAAAACATGATGTAATAGGATCGCCTAGAAAGTTGTACTATAACACTAGTGTTTTAACAGTCTTTCCCCTTCCATGATTAAATTGGCAAGCTTTTCCATACTTGTAGCCCCCAGAAGATACATGGTACTGAAGTAAACTCAAGTCAAATTTGCAAAAAGGTGCAAAGGCGTAAACACACAGTCGTATCGATTCAATGAGCATTATGATCAACTATACAATAACAAGGCAGAAGATCATAGACTATCCTAGAAATAGATCAAAGAGAACGTTTCATCCACCACATAAGGACCACCAGTGTACCACATAGCATCAGTTATACAACTAAAGCACGTAAGTAAATCAAGCATTATCATAAGATATGGATATATAAACTTGTTAGTACTCGTAAGCTGTGACAAAACACAATTGTGATTTGTGAAGATCTAGCCAATTTAGATACCTGGCACTCAGTCTGCCCACGCCTCTCAACGCTTTCTTCCTTTTGCTTCTTTGTTTTCTTCGTAGGCTGCAAAAAACAAGTCTTTTTCAATTACTAAAGAGTATCTAAGATTCAATGCAAGGTTTATTAAACATTTAACTACCATATGCAACTGATAACCTAATGAACATGTACATAACAATTAACATCAAGGTCACCCCTATAGTGTTACAGTTAAAAAACATGATCTAATTGGCAAGCCCACAAAGTTGTACTCTAAGTCTCTAACACCGGTGTTTTAACAGTCTTTCCCCTTCCATGATTAAATTTGTAATCTTTTCCATACTTGCAGCCCACAGAAGATACACTATACTGTAGTAAACTCAAGTCAAAATTGCAAAAAGGCGCGTAAACACACAATCGTATCAATTCAATGACCATTATGATCAACTATACACTAAGAAAGCTGCAGATCATAGAATATGTTCCATCCACCATATAAGGACCACCAGCATAGCACATAGAATCAGTTATATAACTTAAGCACATAAGTAAATCAAGCATTATCATAAGATATGGATATATAATCTTGTCATCAGTCATAAGTTGTGACTGTTGGGTTTGTGGAGTCTTGATTTGGGCTCGGGTTAAAAGACAACTTAGTGGCAGATTAATTAAATTAAAGACTTGGCCCGTTTTTTATTTAATTTTAGCCCATTAAGGTTTTCTTGGGGATTAAGTTGTAAACCCTAATTTTGTCTATTTATATTGTG
>BJCO01729140.1:1433-13775 GCA_018326465.1 Flaveria floridana
GATTTTCAACTTGATCATCTTATTGTTATCGTTATTGATCATTGTATTGCTATTGTTTACTTCCGTTACTAAGCATTCTTTGGCTCAGCCGTGTTTTCTTTGGTGGTTTTCTCTTATGTTTATAGCAGGTACTCAAGGGGCTCAAGGGAACGAGTGAAGAGAGTTAACTCAAGAAGTTAGGATGAGAACATTTGGGTTAATAAGACTTTATAGTATTTTAATTTAAGACTTTATTTAAACTATTTGGACTTATGTAAGGATTTGAATGTTTTTTAGTACTTTAATTTCATCATTCATGAAACTCTGATTACTGTTTGTGTGACACGTCAACCCTACCCGGGTTGGGGTGTTACAGTTATGGTATCAGAGCTTAGGCTCCTTCCTGTAGAAAACTTTAACTAAATAATTAATACATGTGAGGATTGGGTAGACATTGGGTTAGGTTCTCTATATATTATATGGCTATTTTCTAATTCACTTTGTTCTGATTAATTTGATATGTTTTCATTCTAGATGCCTCCCCGTCGTACTTCACGAAATTCTAGCGGGTCGGTTGGGCCTGATCCAAACCTTGTTGGTGCTATGACCCAAGCACTTACTGCTATACTACCGACTTTGATTGACGCGGTACGTAATCCGAACCCAAATCCAAACCCTAATCCAAATCCGAATTCGAATCCAAACCCAAATCCAAATCCAAATCCAAATCCAAACCTAAATCCGAATCCGAATCCAAACCCAAATCCAAATCCAAATCCAAATCCAAATCTGAACCCGAATACAAACCCGACTAGTGCAAATGTTTGGCTAGCATGATTTCAAAAGCAAAAGCCATGATCTTTCACTAAGGCGGCTACACCTGCAGTGGCCAAAGACTGGATCGCACACATTGAGAAAATATTCACCGTGCTTAGAGTTGATTAGCAGTACAGGGCGGGTTTAGCTACCATAAGCTGGAGGAAGATGCTCAAGTATGGTGGGAGAATGTTGTAGCTGAAAGAGGAGGCGAACAGTTCGTGGAGACTCTATCTTGTAATGATTTCCGTTCCATATTCTTCGACAAGTATTTTATGAATGTGTATAAAGCAGCATATAGGTGGGAGTATGATAACATCCATCAACAAAATGATGAATCACTTACTGATTTTACAGATCAGTTTTATCGATTGTTGGGATTTCTAGGTGCTTCTGCTAGACCACCTGAGGAACGGGCTGAAAAGTATCAATGGGCAGTATGTGATCGGATTCGTAAGGCTATTATTCACTCCACTTTCAACAATGTGGTGGAAGCAGTCAGGGCTGCAAAAAGGGTAGATCTGGAGAGAAAGGAATTTTTGTTAAAATTTGAGGATAATAGGAAGCAAAGTAGAGATGGGACTCGTATTCAGGCCGGCAGTGAGTTATCTAAAGGATCTGACCGAAATGGAAATGATCGTCAGAAAAATCAAGGATCGGGGAAGAACACTAAGCCATGGCATGGTAAGACTCGAAGTCAAGGTCAAATGATGCCCTATCAACAACCAATTGCAGCTCAACTGGTGAATCAAAAAGGCAATCCTTCTAAACATCCAATGTGTACTCATTGTGGGAAGCATGATCCTGGAATTTGTCGTCAACTTACAGGAGCTTGTCTTGGTTGTGGGGATATGGGGCATAGGGTTAGTCAATACCCAAAGGCGAGAAACCGACCAGGGAATGATGCTAAGGGAGCTAATGCGCCATCCACTACCGGAGGTCGAGTATTCGCACTAACTGCTGGGGAAGCTGCAAATACTCCAGGTACATCTTCCCGCACTATTAATTCTAATAATCATAATCTACTTTCTTTGATTCTAGTTTTACTATCATTAGTATCTCATTGGTTACCACTACATAGGTATGATTTGTGGTATACTTCGTTATGGTGACTATGATATTTCTGTATTGTTCGATACTTGCTCCACACACTCGATAGTATCTAATATATTCACAAAGCGCTTTACGATCATGCCTACTGCTCTAGAGCCTACATTGGTGATTTCTACTCCTGTTGGAGAATCGATTGTTATTTCTCAAGTGTACCAAAACTGTCCTATTCAGATCGACTCAATCATTAGAGAGGTTGACCTATTTCCTATGCACATGGGTGATTTCGATATTATTCTTGGCATGGATTGTTAACATGACACCACGTTACCATAGAGTGTCAAACTCGTCGTGTGCTATTTGGTGATCCTATGAATACTGACTTAGTTTACCAAGGGAGCCTACCTCGGAAGTCTCTCAAAATCATCTCTGCTCTGAAAGCCCAAAAGCTTTTATCCCGTGGAAGTGAGGGATTCTTAGCTGCTATAAAAGATACAACATTGGATACTCCTCATATTGAAGACTTTTCAATTGTTCGGGAATTCTCTGATGTCTTTCCTGAAGAACTTCCAAGGTTACCACCTGAGCGTGAAGTCGAGTTTACTATTGATTTAATCCCCGGGGCGGAACCTATTTCTAAGGCACCTTATCGGATGGCCCTAATAGAGTTGAAGGAATTGAAAGAACAACTGCAGGAGCTATTACAACTCGGATTCATTAGACCAAGTGTTACACCATGGGGGGCACCGGTATTATTTGTGAAGAAGAAAGATAGTAGTATGCATCTATGCATCGACTACCGAGAGCTTAATAAGATTACTATCCGGAAGCGCTATCCGTTACCGTGTATTGACGATCTTTTTGATCAACTACAAGGGGCAAAGTTTTTCTCTAAGATCGACCTTAGATCAGGATACCATCAATTGAGGATCCGAGATCAAGATGTTCCTAAGACAGCATTTCGTACCCGTTACGGTCACTACGAGTTTCTAATCATGCCTTTTGGCTTGGCCAATGCTCCAGCTGTCTTTATGGACCTCATGAACAGAGTATTCCATGAGTATTTGGACTGCTTTGTAATTGTTTTTATCGATGATATCTTGATATTCTCTAAAAGTAGAGAGGAGCATGAAGACCACCTTCGCAAGATTTTGGAGACCTTACGCCAAAAGAAGTTATATGCTAAATTTTCTAAGTGTGACTTTTGGCTTGAACAAGTGGCATTTCTAGGTCATGTTGTATCAGCTAAAGGTATCACTATAGATCCTGCAAAGGTGGAAGCTATTACTAAATGGCCTCAACCGACATCCGTCACTGAAGTTCGTAGTTTTCTTGAGTTAGCGGGCTATTACCGACGTTTTGTGGAAGGTTTATCTCGTGTGGCATTGCCTCTAACTCAACTTATGAGAAAGGGTGTAAAGTTTACTTGGACCAAGGATAGAGAAACGAGTTTTGAAGAACAGAAGGAAAGACTAGTATCTGCCCCTATTCTTACTTTACCTTCGGGTTCTGGCGGATACCAAATTTATAGTGATGCATCGAAGAAAGGACTCGGTTGTGTTCTTATGCAGCATGGTAAAGTTATTGCCTATGCTTCCCGACAGCTTAAACCGTATGAAGTAAACTACCCAACACATGACTTAGCGCTTGCAGCTGTAGTGTTTGCATTAAAGATTTGGAGACATTATTTGTATGGAGAGACATGTGACATCTTCACTGATCATAAGAGCCTTAAGTATATTTTCACTCAAAAAGAACTTAACATGAGGCAAAGGAGATGGTTAGAACTAGTCAAGGATTATGATGCCAACATCCATTACCATCCGGGCAAGGCGAATGTCATGGCAGATGCTCTCAGTCAAAAGAGTGCAGGTGGAGTGGCATGTCTTCAAATCCAACCACAGATTGTCTCAAATCTTGATAGAATGGAAGTTGGGTTACAGTTTGGTGAGTCTAACGGCTATCTGGCCAAGATGAGGATAGAATCTGATCTTATTACACAGATCGAGGAAGCTCAGAATCAAGATGGGGAACTTTGGATGATATTACAAAATTTGAAGATAGGGAAATAATCTGAGTTTTGAGTTGATGAACAAGGAGTTATCTGGTGTGGGAATAGGTTATGTGTGCCAGATGATTCAACCCTTCATGACTCCTTATTAGCAGAGGCACACAGCTCACATTTCTCTATTCACCCAGGAGCCACTAAGATGTATAGAGATCTAAGGCAGAACTTTTGGTGGAGTGGTAAGAAAGAAGATGTAGCTAAATATGTGAGCCATTGTTTAACTTGTCAGCAAGTAAAGATTAGCATCAAAGAGCTAGTGGATTACTGCAACCATTAGATATTCCTGTGTGGAAATGGGATGATATTTCCATGGACTTTGTTACAGGCCTACCAAAAACATTCAAGAAGAACGACGCCATTTGGGTCGTAGTTGATAGACTCACAAAGTCGGCTCATTTCTTGCCCATCCAGCAAGGTTACTCAGTTAGCAAATTATCAGAGGTATTTCTGCAAGATCTTATTCGACTTCATGGCATGCCATCATCGATTGTATGTGATAGAGATCCGCGTTTCACTTCACGTTTTTGGAAGGGTTTCCAAAACGCTTGGGGAACAAAGTTAAGATTTAGTACCGCCTTCCATCCGCAGACTGACGGATAATCTGAATGCACTATTCAGACTTTGGAAGATATGCTTAGAGCATGCGCGCTCGAATAGACGGGCAATTGGGATGAGTATCTATGCTTAGTTGAGTTCGCGTATAATAATAGTTGGCAGGCTAGCATTAATATGGCTCCTTTTGAACTTTTATATGGTTGAAAATGTAGAGCACCAATATGCTGGAATGAGGTCGGAGAGAAGATAATTGTAGGACCGAAATTAGTTAGAATCGCTAATGATAAAGTTGCCATTGCTCGAGAGAAGTTGAAAGAAGCTCAAAATAGACAAAAGAGTTACGCCGATCAACACCGACGAGCTTTGGAATTCAAAGTTGGAGATCACGTTTTTCTTAAAGTATCACCTTGTCGTGGAGTACGTCGATTTGGAATTAAAGGAAAGTTAAGTCCGCGTTTTATCGGTCCGTTTGAGATTCTTGAAAGGGTTGGAGAAGTCTCGTATCGTTTAGCATTGCCGCCGCAACTCTCTCATGTTCATAACGTTTTTCATGTTTCTTTGTTGAGGGATACAACTATCATCCGTTGCACGTTATTAGTTACCCTCTTCACGCGATTCAAGAAGATATTTCTTATGAAGAAGAACCTAAAGCTATTATTGATCGTCAAGAACGAGTTATGAGACGTAAGTCTATACCATTCGTTAAAGTTTTATGGAAAAATCATTCTGAACGCGAGGCGACATGGGAGACAGAAGAAATGATTCGTTCACATTATCTATACCTTTTTGACAACTAAGTGTATGTTTTCTAATCCTAGCTCTTAGTGATTACTCTATTCGTAAGTGGTGCGTGCTTAAAGAAATATTATTTTCACCGTATTGCATTTTTAGGAGGATTCATGCTATGTTAGCTTATAAATTTCGTGGACAAAATTAAATTACGTGGGATAGAGTTGAAATATCTAATAAATAATATATAAAATAATAATAATAATAATAATAATAATAACAATAATAATAATAATGATGATGATGATAATTCTATTCTACAAATGATAAGTCTGTCCAACAACCAAAACCCACGTTTTCTTTTGTTGTGGTGTCATCCAGATTTATTCAACACTTTTCTTCTTATCCGGTAACTAATCAATCGAAATTAAGGGAATAAAATCTCTATATGAGTTATGAGTTGGTTATAAACTCTCAACAAAAATTCATGAAATCATACGACACCATCTACACATCGTATCACTTTCGCTCTCCGTGTTCTTGATTCCGTACCACCGCTATTAACCGTAGAAATTACAACACCTCCCCGACGCTACTGTGAGAAGCGTATGGTCAGGATTTCCGTCAATTGTGAGGTGTCGCATCGATGTTAAAGCGCACACCAAATCCTACCGATTCCTCCACGTTCAAGGCAAGGTAAAACTAAACTCTATGATTCCATTTGATAACATATTTTCTTGTTATTAACTCGATAATATATTGTATAACACTCCCAATTTCAAACTTGGAAATATTTGAAGGCTCTGAAAGTTTGCGTCAATAGATTTGACTCAAGCATCACCATTTTTCTTGACTGTTACAACTTGTTCAAGTAGTTCTAGTGGCTGTTGTACCCCGACATCGGCTTCCAGTCTCAATACAAGGTACCTAATGTCTTTCTATACAAACTTAAGAACTTCATGTTGGGTTTAAATGAAAGAGAGTTTGAAGAAAACTAAAATCAATTAACTGTGGTGAACAAGCGTGAAACAGAGCATGTTGTTCAAGTGAATTGGTTTCTTTATTGTGATATGGTACACAACCCATGCACAAAAGAAAGAAAAATAATATATATATATATATATAAAAGAGAACACAAAGAAGTGTTGTGGTGAAACTAGTTTATCTTTAAATTTATTTATATAATTATTTTTTTTATCCAAGTCATACAGCAAATAGGCTATATAATAATTATATAAATAAATTAAATGATTTTGCTCATGTTTATAACATAAATCTTCGAGGTAATCAAAATACATTGTGGTGTAAAAATCTAATATTTAAAGAATATAAAATAAGTTTTATATTAAGTATTAAAATAAATAATTAATAAATTAAACAATATGATGTCATTCAAAAATCTAAATTTAATTATTAACTATATGTAGGCTCTTAGACGTTGGCATTTGCTCGATTTACGTATAGGTTAAGGTACGGATTCCGACCCTTCCTCTCTTGTAGCATGAATACCTCTCGTTCTTGATTTTTATCTTGAATTCATAACTTGACCTGTTTATTAAATCCATAAGATTATTGTTATAAGTGCTTATCTGCTTTGTACTCATTGTCACATGCTCCCTAGATTACTGATTATAGCTAGTGACCTTGATTAAGGGTTATGAGCACTAGTGTAACTTATTGTGTTGTGTTGACTCGATCGTATTGAATTATTGACCTCCGTACCCGAGCACATCCACCTATGGGGACATAGGGCGTCATTATGGGACAAGTGACGTGCTCCATCTGTGGCAGAGCGATTAGACCACAGCGTCTCTATATTATTATTGTGTGCTAAGTTGTTGCACTTATTAATTAGTGTTAAAGGAGGCGTATGGATCGATCGTAGGATATTATTGTTAATTGTTTATTGGTGAGATGGTTAGGTGTGTGTGCCCACATTCCTATCTCACATATTGGTGCATTAGAACTGCAGCTAATGTATACATTGTTAAGTGTTATTGATATTGGATCATATGGGTATTCCTTGTAAATGATCATTATTATTTGATTTTCAACTTGATCATCTTATTGTTATCGTTGTTGATCATTGTATTGCTATTGTTTACTTCCGTTACTGAGCATTCTTTGGCTCAGCCGTGTTTTCTTTGGTGGTTTTCTCTTATGTTTATAGCAGGTACTCAAGGGGCTCAAGGGAACGAGTGAAGAGAGTTAACTCAAGAAGTTAGGATGAGAACATTTAGGTTAATAAGACTTAATAGTATTTTAATTTATGACTTTATTTAAAGTATTTGGACTTATATAAGGATTTGAATGTTTCTTAGTACTTTTATTTCATTATTCATGAAACTCTGATTACTGTTTGTGTGACACGTCAACGCTACCCGGGTTGGGGTGTTACATGCTCCCACTTCCACTCGGGTATATCCAACGGTTGGATTTTCCCGTACAGCTTCGGGTGTTCCGCCTTCACTTGCAAACAAGTAAGGCATTTACTCACATAATCTGCTTCGTCACGTTTCTTACCCGGCCACCAGTAATCTTTCTTCATGACGTTGTACATCTTGATAGCATCGGGATGAATAGAGTATCAAGTCTTATGACCCTCGTCCATGATCTTTCCACGTAAGTACCCATAACAAGGAATCCACATTCGTCCGAATCGGGTTCTAACGCCAAGAGTGTTCTCACCCAATTCCGTGACTAGACCTCTCATCCTCTCAAAGTTAAGATGATCTTTTCTCAAAGCCTAATCTTGAAACTCCTTGACCTCTGTCATCACATCAGAGGTCATAATCAACTGATAAGCTTTCACCCAAATCGGCTCGGGTCTCTTCTTTCGGCTAAGGGCAAATGCCACTACATTGGCCTTGCCCGGATCCTTTATGAGCTCCAACCATCGCCTCTGCCTCATATTCAAATCTTTCAGCTCGAAGAAGTACTTCAAACTCTTGTGGTCGGTGAATATTGTGCACTTCATCCCGTATAATTAGTGCCGCCAAATCTTCAACGCGAAAACCACAACAGCTAGTTCTAGATCGTGCGTGGGATAGTTGACTTCATGGGTTTTCAACTGTCGGGATGCGTAGGCTATCACCCTTCCACGTTTCATCAATACGCAACCTAGCCTAGAATAAGAAGCATCCGAATATACCACTAAGTCTTCACTACCTTCGGGTATGTCAAGATAGGAGCTTGTGTTAATCTCGCCTTTAATTCCTTGAAAGCATCCTCCTGTTCTCGACCCCACACGAACTTCACATCCTTGTGAGTCAACTTTGTCAAAGGTGAGGCTATATTGGAAAAGTCTTGGATGAATCTTCGATAATATCCCACCAATCCTAAGAAACTACGGAGCTCGGATAGTGTTTTGGGGGACTTCCATTGCATCACCGCCTCCACCTTTGCTGGGTCCACCATGATTCCCTCAGCATTTACCACGTGACCCAGAAATTGCACCTCACATAACCAAAAAGCACACTTGAAGGATTTGGCATACAACTTCTCTCTCCTAAGTGTCTCGAATAAATTAGGATATCATCGATAAATACAATTACTAATTTATCTAACATCGGCCGACACAGTCGATTCATCAAGTCCGTAAAAGCAGCTGGCGCGTTAGTTAAACCAAAAGACATAACGAGAAACTCGTAGTGTTCATAATGCGTGCGAAAAGCTGTTTTAGGAATATCTTGCTCCTTCACCTTCAATTGGTGGTAGCCAGATCGAAGATCTATCCTCGAAAATCAACTGGCACCTTAGAGCTAATCAAACAAGTCATCAATCCTCGGTAACGGATACCGATTCTTCATCATCAACTTGTTCAACTCACGGTAGTCAATACACATCCTCATACTACCGTCCTTATTCTTTACGAATAAAACCGAAGCACCCCAAGGAGTGATAGTCGGTCTAATGAAACCCTTATCAAGCAACTCTTGCAGTTGCTCCATCAACTCCTTCATCTCAGTCGGAGCCAACCGATATGGTGCCTTAGCGACAGGCTGAGCACCGGGTATCAAGTCAATTTGAAATTCGATTTCGCGATCCGGTAGCACACCCGATAAGTCCTCTAGAAACACATCGGGAATGTCACACACCACTAGCACATCAAACAATTATGGTGTTAACGTGTCCATATCTTTCACGTAGGCCAAATAGGTACTACAACCACGCCTCATGCACTTTCCCGCCACCGCCATCGAAATCACTTTCGGAATCGTCGTAACCTGATCACCGTATATCATCACCGAACTCCTGTCAGGCGCTGTCAGTCTAATCATCTTCTTACGACACATGATGTTTGCTTCGTAGGTTGCTAACCAATCCATCCCCAGTACTACATCAAATCCACCTTAGGGCATCACATGTAACTTAGCAGCAAACCTACGACCCTCTAGTTCTATGGCATAGTCCTCTATCATATCAGTAACTCTAGTGGACTTACTAATAGCAGTTTCTACATCGAAGGACTCATTAATACGCCTACTACTAATAGGCAATTTAGCACATAATCAAATAACACAGAAGCAAGAGTTTGGTTTCTTAGAAACGTACATGACACAACATCGGGGTTCGTCCTAGCCTCCTCCCCGGTCATCGTGAATGCTCTGGCACCTATCCTTTGCTCCTCAGTTCTGGTCTTCTTCCCTGCTCTGGAAATCTCTGCCCTCGGCTTCTTGCACTCCCTACTCAAGTGGCCTTCTTCGCCACAGTTAAAGCACCTTGCTGCTCTACAATCTCTAGAGACGTGGCCGGGCTTCCCGCACTTGAAATAGACATTAATCCCCAGCCTGACTCACCAGCGTGCTCCTTTCCACACTTACCGCATCTCTTCACTCTCAACCCTGCATCAATCACTCGTCGATCATCCACCCTAGCCTTCTTGTTGTTTACCGGAGCACCACCCCGTCCGAACCGCTTCCCGTTCCAGTTCCGGTCACCACCACCTTTCTTACTCACCTCAGCCACCACTACCTCCCTTTCATCATACATTCTCCTAGCCAAGTTAACCACTGACCTAAACGTACTCGGTCGGGCAGCGATCATGTGCCTGCGGATATCCGCCGGCAAGCCCTGAATATATCTCTTGATCTTTCATGATAGGGGCGTCACCTGATCCGGAACCAGCCATGCCATCTAGTTGAACTTGGTGGTGCACTGTTGATGTGTCATGGTTCCCGCTTCCAGCTGCAGGAACTCCCTTTCCACCTTGTCCAACTCCCGATGAGGACAGAACTCCTTGATCACCAACTTCTTCAGTTCACTCCACCTCCTCCTACCAATCGCCCTACTACCCTAGTCTTGGACAATGTTTTCCCACCAACATAAAGCCGAGTCCATAAACGAATGGGTGGTAAACTTTACCTTCTGGTCCTCTCGACAGTCGTTGATTTCAAGGACAACCTCCATCTCCCTCACCCATCGATGAGCAGCAGCAGCAGTGCCATTACCATCAAAGGTAGGGGCTGCACCTTTGGAATGCCCCATAATTACAGCCTCATGCTGCCTCCAGCACAGGCTCCTCTTCCTCCTCCTCCTCATCAGTAGGGATTACCATCTCGGTCTCAGGTTGTCCTCCCCCTCTCGAGGACCTGTTCCTATCCATCCTCTCTCCTTCTCTAACAGCCTTAATCACTTCGGGCAATACAGACAACAAGATCGTCTGCATGACCTGGTGAACCTCCTCCACCATGGCCTCCTTAACTGAGGCTCTCAAGTTAGATCTCTCATCACCACCCTCCGGATGAGGGGTCTCGGGCTCCTCATGGGTCACCTTCTCAACCCTGGGCCTTCCTCTTGTGGCCCGTGGTTCCGCACCACGTCCACCACGTACTCCGCCTCGTGAAGCCTTAGAAGAGTTACCTTAAGCGATCCTCTATCACACTATAAGATTTAAACACTAACATGGTCATTCAAAGTAATAGCTCAGTTTATGTCAAGTATAGTAAGTCCCTAGTTAAAGTGGGCAGCTGTGATTAGCCACTTACTTTACTCTTCATACCCCAAGCATTTCCTATCCTGACTACATTAGTTTCTAAATCTACTAAAGGCATATAGATCAAATAACATGCACACATAATACCGGTTAACATTAAAGAAAATACCTGATGGCACGTAACTACTCAGACTGGCATCCATTCCCTTTGTCCCATTCTCAGTTTAAGATAAGGTTTCTTTTGAAACTATTTACCCGTTTTACTTAAACTTTGGCTCTGATACCAACTTGAAAAGCCCCGTTCCCGGGCACCTCACAGTTGGTCATTCATCGCATATAAAACATACAATTATTTAAAACATCGTAGCAGAAATTAATTAAGACCATTTCATATATTTTAATGACAACTTTTGCAAAGTAATACAATACATTTAACTATCACAAAATACTATAATTGCATTACATCACAAAAATGTCATTGTTATACTAATAGATGTCATCCCAAAAATGCCAAGTAGCTGCCCCGTGCCATCCTCATCAACTTTTATCTGCCAACTGGAAAATACATAAAAGTCAGCGTTACTGAGTGAGTTCTAGTTTTATAAAAAAATATCGTACTTTTGTTAAAACATTTCTTTCTTTTATACACGATCATGCATTATACGTACTAATAGAGAATATTAATATTAACTTTCATTATTGTTCATTTTCCACCATCATATTCATAGCATGCTTTCATTTCATGCTTTTCATTAACATTCTCTTACTTTCGTTCTCATTCTTTCGTAACGTACTTATTATCATTCTTCTACTTTCGTACTTGTTTACTTTCTTTCTTTCTTTCGTACGTTACATCATTCTTTTACATTCATATGGATTGATGAACAATACCCCGAACATTGTGCACGAAGCTGATGCTGGACCTGTGGTAACTAAACCACAAAAATTATGCACGAAGCTGATCCAGTCACCTAGGGCAAGTCATCTCTCCCATTCATTCAACCAATTGGTATACCCTGAACATTGTGCATGAAGCTGATGTTGGAGCTATGGTAATTAAACCACGAACATTGTGCACGAAGCTGATCCAGTCACCTAAGGCATACCAAAGGGCATTGTCAATCTCAACGATTGACCCTGTGTGCATCCTTTGGGGTAGCTAACCCGCATCACAGTTGAGCTAACGACAACATGGTCGTGCACCTCCTTT
>BJCO01729199.1:0-15017 GCA_018326465.1 Flaveria floridana
TAGCTCAAAACCACGAGAACCTCAAGTTTAATGGCCAGAAGCAGCAGAAACTCAATCTCTATAACTAATTCTTGCAAATTTGCTAATTCGATCAAACGTAGATAGCAAAAGAGCAGTTTCAATGATCAATCGTTAAATCGATCAATGATTAACCTGCTCTGATACCATTTGAAAGGATCTCAGCCTCTAGTTTGATCAACTAGGTTTGATTCGCAGCGGATTTAGCACAAGAATTAGAAATTAAAGCAATAACACAAGAAATTTTGCATGTAACAGTAAGTTAGAGAGAGAGAGAGAGAATTCTGTAAAAAGGTGTTTTCTATTAGATCACACGCTTCGGCCCGGATTACAATTAGGTCATCTTCCTTTTATAGAAGAAATGACGTCAGCTGATGTCACTTGACAATGACATCAAACCGTTATTTTAACAAACTATTGAAACTAACTTAACTACTGAAGAGTTAAGACAACTACTGAAGATGTCAAACAGCTAACATCGTCTTACAAAAAGCCTAAGTGTTAACTCATTACAAGTAATGAAAAGAAACTACTAAAAAAGTACAACGACTGAAGAACATACTCTTCAGTCATTTTACAAACTACTGAAATAGAAAATACAACTACTGATAAGAAAAAGCTGAAAGGTAAACCATCACAACAACTGAAGAATGCTTCTTCAGCTGTTGTGACAAACTCTGAAGCTTCAGTACTTGTCTTCAGACTATAACTTCATATGTTTCATCAGCTGATGACTTCAGTAGTTGCCATTAGCTGATGTCTTCAGTCTTTGTCATCAGTCTTTGTACATCAGCTGTTGATCTTCAGTACTTCAGTCTTCAGCTGATATTCATCAGTACTTGAGTCTTCAGTACTTGAGGCTTCAGTACTTGAGGCTTCAGTACTTGAGTCTTCAGTACTTGAGTCTTCAGTACTTCAGTCTTCAGTACTTGAGGCTTCAGTACATGAGTCTTCAGTACTTGAAGTCTTCAGTTGTTGTTCTTTAATACTTTGATCTTCAGCTGTTAAAGTCTTCTGGCTTTGTCAAACAGCTGATGATGCTTTCAGCAGTTGTTGTGATATCTTGTGGGAGTTAGAGGTTTTTCTGATCTGGCTCATTGGTTCTTTTGGTCCAACATCATGAGGATGATGGACATAAAGAAGCTAATGAACAAAAACAAATGCAAAAATCATAGCTTTATTTTAGAATAAAATTTACATTCTCATTAAACATTATACAAAATCCGTAAAAAAATAAACATACATATAATATATGTGCGTGTGTGGTGTGTAGGGATGTAAACGAACCGAACGAATAGAACAAGGCTTTCTTCGTGTTCGTTCGTTAAGAAATAATCTTGTTCATACACTGTTCACAAACACTTACCAAATGAATTTTTTTTGTTCGTGCTCGTTTATTAAGAAAATGACGTGTTCATCAACTACTCAGGAACACTTACTGAACACAATTGAACACAAACAAAAGCAAACGAACACAAACAACTGTTCATGAGAATGATGAACACAATGAAGCTCATGAACAAAAACGAATACAAAGATCATAGATTTATTTTAGAATAAAATTTAAATTTTTATTACAAATATTATACAAAATCTATAAAAATAAATAAGTACTTAACATAAATATCAAAAACTAGTTGATATAATTTTCATAAAAATAACTGGTATAAAAATTAAGAATATAAACGAATACATTAATGAGCATTATCATGAATGGACATTAACGAACATATTTTCAAATGTTCCTGAACATAAATGAATGAACGCGGCTTGTGTTCATGTTCGCTCGTTTAACTAAATGAATAAAATTTTATTGCTCGTGTTCGTTCATTACTAAATGAATAAAGATAAATGAACTTTCGGTTTGAACGGTTAAAGAACTGTTAATCAAACGTTTGAACGTTTGTAGAACTAATGGTGTGTGTGTGTGTGTATGTGTAGGGGTTCTTATACAAATTCAATCGCCAATGGTAAATTAGGAAAATTCATATGGTAATTTATTATGTTAGTTCCCACTTATATGCTAGCAGTTAATATTGATTTTACCTTTTTTTTAAAGTTAGTTAATTTGAGTAAAGTTATTTTATTTTATCTTCTTCTACATTTCCAAATCAAACATATTCACATTCTAACACGTATCAATATATCTTAAATAGTATCATGATACAAGAAATTTATTTTTATTTTGTTCATTGGTTAACATATTTTTACAAAAGGAATTACATAGTATCATGATACAAGAAATTTGTTTTTATTTTGTGGGCCTCTAGCACTCAGGTAGTTATCATGATTTTTTTATTAATATTACTTTTTTGCCTATCTTGTTTTCTACCTACTTGAGCTTCTTGTTTAGTGACCACAACCTCTGCTTGAGGGCTTTCTTGAACTGGGGAGAGGGTAGGAGCTTTGTACAATCTTTTTCTTCTTCTTCCTTCTTTGATTTTGAGAAGCTGTAGCCTCAGCTTCCTTCAATGTCAGCTAGTTCATTTAGTTCTTCCAAGGGAAGAGAGATGAGTTCATCAATAATGTAGTTCATAAACACAGATAGTTCAACATGGATGCCCTCAACTTATCTTCTTGAGTGCTTAGCCTAGGGGCAGCCCTGATTGCAGCTTTCATAAAGCTAGGGGTCTTACTTGAACTCTCCCCCTTGCCTTCCTCTTCCTCTATCTCTTCTCCTTCTTAATCTCCTTAGAGGTCATCTTCCTCTTCCCTTTATCAGTCACTGGCCTGTGTGACTTAGGGTGGAGAGAGCTTTGGCCTTTATTGCTTGTGTAGCACTTGAGCTGTAACAAGAGAGAGGTGGTAAGACACCTTCAGTTGCTAGTGCCTCACTAAGGGTACTGGGTGTTGAAGTAGTTCCTGTCTAAAGCTTCACAGGTTCAACTACTGGGCTTTGACTAAGGTTTGTCCTTTGAAGCTAATCTTAGTATCCACCTAAGCATCCAGTTGACCAACAGTCTTGCCTGCTAGCCTCTATCAATATAACTTCATTTTCTTTTTGAACTTTTCAAGCACCCTATCTTGAATCTTTTCAGCTAACCTTGCTGCTTGCTTATTTTGACTTGGGTTGGCAAGTGGCAGGTTAACCAAAATAAGTGCTCTAATAGTATCTCAGGTAAAGTTGAAGACTTTTTGTTGCCTCTAAGATTCAGAAAAGTACCAGGGCTCTTCTATCAGCATCATATGTCCCTCTCATTATTGGATTTCAGTAGGGTAGGATGGGGTAGACATAGCCCTTAGTATGCCCTCCTTAAATACTTGGATCAGGACATGCTCATCAACGTATGGTGGGAAGTTGTTGAGTATTGACAATTACAAGTGAGGGTGGTGAATCCTCTATGTCCATACTCTAGGCAGATTTCCCCGGTTCTATGATTGTAGGATGGATTTTTTCCTCCTTTTTGGCAGAATCACCCTCTTGCATAGTGGAGCTAAGGGTTAGGTCCACCACATCCATATGTTCTTATGGACGTAGTTGAGTTTTCTTTACAGGTCTACGAGCTAACTTGCCCTTGAGTTCAGTGATATCAAGTTGCTAATCAATGACCCAACTTTGTAAGACAGCCACATGATATTCCAGGTGACTTACCTTTAAAACTAAATAGGTGCAGGTTTTAGACAGTTTTTGCACCTTTTGTTTTAGACTCCCCTCGTCTTCATCCTGGGGGGTTGAGAGAATAGGACCAATGTCTTCTTCCTCACCTCCAGCTTGGGTTTCTTGGCTGCTGGATTTCCCCTGCTTATGCCAGCTTCAAAAGAAGCGTCAATGGGATGGGTTGTCATGGTTGAGGTCTTAATGATTTAATCACTTGCAAAAGTGAGAGCCTCTTCCATATGGACTTCCTGAACATGTTAAGGAAAGTCCACCTCAATTAGGGGTGGATGATGTGGACTAGATATGGGTGATTTAGCAGCACCCATCTCTCCTTGAGCAGGTGTAGAGAAGAAAGAATCATGGCACTTAATAAAGCCCATATACTCATCATCATAGAATTGAAGGTCAGGGATGGGTTGATTTAAGTCTAATGGCTGGGGATGGTAGCTTTTCCTTGAAGGTTGATCATTTGAGTTTTGAGACTCGGAGTGATGGCTTAAGGCTTAGGTAATGAGCTCATCAGGCTGAGCTTGAGGAACTTCATCACTGATCAAACAAGTATTGGGAGTGGTCTTCTCCTTAGGGGAAGTGGGAGCTCTTTTTTCCACTTCGTCCTGCATGGGTGGTTGTATGGGGCCTGCTCAACCTGAGTAGACTAAGCAGGGGTTCATTTGGATTTTCTGGTGTAGGTGATGGTTACTTGTGGCTATGTGGGTGGTGTAGATGTAGAAGGGGTGGGTTCAATAATGGCTGGTGCTGCTAAGTAGTCAACTTGAGCAATGAGCTCTAACATTTTTTGGACTAGGGTCGTTTCTAACCCTGAGAAGCCAACAATGGTCTTTCTTATTATTCTAAAGATATCGGGCTTTATCTGTCCCAATTTAAGAGTATTACCTGTTCCACTTAACTGTGAGCCCAGTTCACAATTAAGAATGTGTTATACATATCTAAGGAACATATAGTACTCTAAGAAGTCCAAGTTCGCAAGAAAGTTTGTACAGACAAATGGTGAGTACTTGAACTTGACCCCTTGAACCATCCTATGGACTATATAGAATAAGTACTCAGGAATTTGGTCCCAACCTCCATGTTTGTTAGATAAAGAGTGGTTTACAACCGATTTAGGGTAGGACAACTCCTCTTCTTCATCATCCAGTCTTAGATGAGTGTTGATTGTGGTTGAAGTGATGAAAATTGTCCTCCCTTGAACTGTGGCAGATAGTGCCTTCTCACCGTCCAAGATGACCTCTTGGCATGTCCTCTAGAACTCTACGAGTTGTTATTCATATAGAGGAGGGTCAATTGTGAGGGCAGTGACTTAGTTTGAGTGAGATTAGAAGAAACAAACATCTATGAAACCTGGATCTATCTTAGATGACAAAAGAACAACTTGATTATGTTGCCTATATAGATTAATGGAAAAATCTGAATGGTTTTGGGGTTCAGGGTTAGCTATTTTAAAAAGTTTCTAAGTCAAGAAAGCTGAGAACAAAGTTGGCTTGTTGGTGAATTTAGGGTTTGAACTTTTGTAGATGAAGAGGAAGGAGAAAGAGGGGGAACCGTTAAAGTTACATATATATGGTTGGATTTGAGACAAAGTTAATGTAAAAGAACGAATTTTGAAATCTGGATGTCGGTCCCACCTCTAAAAAGTACCTAAAATGTAGTTTTCTTGGAAGTCTAAAATCTTTCAAAGGTAATTTGTCATTGGAAGTGTTAAGAAAACTCCGAAGCCAATTTAACTTCGGAAGATATTCCTTAACCAGATAAAAATTTGCTTCCGAAGAAAAATACAGTATTTTGCTTTTGAGATATATTTAGTTTCGGAAGATATTAAACTTCAGAAGTTTAATTTAAAGGATGAATAAAGCTTCCGAGAATTAATTGCTTTTGAAAAAAAATTGTCCTTCAAAACGTATAAGTACTTAGAAGCATATTTAAGCTTCAGAAGATATATCAGAAATTCTTCTGAAGGTAAATTTCTTAGTAAGTAGTTATTAGTTTTTGAAAACATAATTTTCTTCTGAAGTTAACTTAATATTTTCCGAAAGAAAATATATCTTAAAATTTCAAAATTTATATGAATATCAGTTTAAAATTTTCTCCCAAGGTAAAATAGGCTTATATAGGTGATGATATAGATAACTTAAGACACACATATTCAAAAAATAATCTGATAACTTAAGACACACATATTCAAAAAATAATCTTCACATTGTTATAAGAAAAATCTACTCAAATTTAATCATCCCAATAACTGATAAAAGATACTTAAATCTCTGTTTATCAAAAGCTTTTATGAACAGATTTAGCATATTGTTTCTTTTGTGTTAGCTTTCATTAGTTTTATCGGCCCTTTTTCAAAATTATCTCTAATCAAATAATATCTGATGTTGATGTGCTTTGTCTTTAATTGCTTCACATGATTCTTTATAATAGAGATAGCACTGCTGTTGTCTATATGGATGAGAGTCTCTTTGAAATTGAATCTATAGTCCAGATCTGATTCTGACTCCAAAGCACTTAAGCATGGCAGCTTGCAGCAACAATGTATTCTGCTTCAGCAGTTGATGCAGACACACCGGATTGTTTCTTACATTACTATGAGACTATCCTTCCAACAAGAAATTGACATCCCACGATGTAGACTTTGCAGTCATCTTGCAACCACATAGTCACTATCTATATAAGCATACAGATTGAAGTCAGAATTCTTTGGATACCAAATCCCTAGTTGGAAGCACCTTTGAGATATCTGAGAATCCTTTTGACAGCAACCAGGGGTGACATCTTAGGGTTGGCTTGATATTTGTACAAATACATGTAGCAAACATGATATCAAGCCTGTTGGTTGTGAGGTACATAAGAGATTCAATCAACCTACAGAGATGTTCATCAACACACTCCCCCTCAAGATCAGGTCCTAGGGAGTGGTTCCTAGCTATGGGTGACTAAGCAACCTTGCACTCAGTCAGATAAAATCTAGTAAGCATGTCTTGTACATAATTTGACTAGTTTATGAAGATGCCATTATCAACCTTCTTCACTTGAATTCCTAGAAATAATTTGAGTTCCCCTATGGCACTCATTTCAAATCTATTATTCATCAGTTTCTCAAAGTCTTTATAGAGCTTTAGATTAGTTGACCAAAGATGATGTCATCTACATAAACTTAAACTAGCATCAAGTCATTTCATGTTCCTTTAATGAAGAATGTTTCATTAATAATACCCCTCTTATAGCCATGTTGAAGAAGATACTATAATAGTGTCTCATACCACTTCCTTGAAGCTTAATGCAGCCCATATGGAGCTTTCTAAAGCTTCCAGACATACTCAGGATGATGAGGGTCTACAAAGCCAGATGGTTGTTTGACATACACTTCCTCATCAATCACCCCATATAAGAAGGCACACTTGACATCAAGTTGGTAAACCTTGAAATCCTTGGATGCAGATAAAGCAAGAAATATCCTAACATCTTCAAGTCTTGCTACAGGAGCAAAAACATCTATGTAGTCAATCCCCTTTTCTTATGTGTACCCTTGAACAACTGGTCTTGCCTTATTCTTGATAACAAGTCCTCTATTATTTTCTTATTCTTGAATACCCACTTGGCACCTTTTGTGGTATTCCCTTGAGGAAGAGGACATAGGTTCCAAATAGTTTTTCCTTTTGAATTGAAGTAGCTCCTCCTCCATTGCTTCAACCTAACTTCCATCCTTTAGAGCCCTTCAACCTTCTTCGACTGAATATGGGACAAGAAACAAGAGTGTAGACAAACATTTTTGTCATGGGTTTGTCCTCTTGTTCTCACCCCTGTCTCAACATATCTAATGATATTTATGGTGGAATGTGACTTGTGGATTTTCAGTTAAGGACTTATAGTAAGTTAGTTTGACAGATCTAAATTGGTGAAATTCTGATTTGGTGATTGAGTATCATCCACCACATCAACACACTTATTAAGAGAAACTTGATACAATGAGTGTGTGACATCATTATTGTTGTCCTCTATGGGGTGGTTATTAGCATCAAAAGCATCTTGATCACTATCATTTCCATCACAGCCTTCTATATTGGAAAATCCTTCATCTGATTTCCGTGTCTCTGTGCTGGAATTTGTAGGCACCTAATATGTGTCGGCTGCAGAGTTTGCCATTGTGATGCTGATAAAATTTCCAGCTGCAGGGTTTGTTACCACTGGAGCTGAAGTAGTTTTTTGACTTGGTCTTCTCATCTAAACTCTTGGGTCAAGCTACACGTAGATCTTGAAACATCTTCACAAGATTTGTTAAAACAATTTATAACTAAGTCAAGATCAAACAACCAATCAAGACTAGAACCTTTCACACTGGGTGTGTGCTCATTGAAGGTCATATTTGCTGACTACTCAACAACTTTAGTTCTGAGATTATATACTCTATAAACCTTATCTTGGGAAGAGTATCCAATAAAATATCCATCATCTGATTTCTCAGCAAATTTGGCTATCTGATCTTCGATATTCAAGATGGTGCAAGGACATCCAAATGATCTGAGGAAACTAATAAAATGTCTCCTTTTATGCCACAACTTATAAGGAGTCTTACTATGAGTCTTGACAATTAAAACTCTATTTTGCACATAGCAGGCACTGTTGACTGCCTCTGCCCAGAAGGTGATAGGTAGTTTAGAGTCAGATAGCATTGTTCTTGTAGCTTCAATAAGTGTCCTATTTCTCCTCTCAGCAACACCATTTTGCTAAGGAGTCCTAGGAGCACTATATTGTCTTGTAATACCTTTTTCATCACAAAATTTATCAAGGATCTGGTTCTTGAATTAAGTTCAGTGATCATATTTTATGATTTTGACCTTGTGATCATATTGATTCTTAATTTTCAAAATGAAGCTCTTCAAGTTCTCATGGGCCTCTTCCTTATTTCTAAGGAAGAAAACCCAAGTGTATCTTGTGAAGTCATCTGTGATCATCAAACAGTATGACGTCCTTCCTAGACTCATTAAACTGGTAGGACCAAAGAGATCCATATGTAAAAGTGTAGGGAGTAGTGATGAAGTTTATTTCCTTTGGCTTGTGATACACTTTATGTTGCTTCCTTTTTAGACATGCAACACAATGGTCGTCACTTGTAAACTCTTTATTTGGCATTCTAGTTACAAAATCATTATTAATTAATTTATTTATGTTTTTAAATTTCATACGACATATTCTTTTATTATAGAGGAAAGACTCGTTACTATTAGCTTTAGATAGAAAGCAAGAAATTTATCCAGATGGGGATGTTTCCTGCAAACTCATCTTTTACATGTTCTCTTTCTAGGGGGTTATGAGTAGGATATGCTCTTGAGAAATGACCACCCCGGGCTTGAGAACATTGCACTCATGCTCAGTAAGGAGCACGTTATGTCTCTGGTCATAAAATTAGAATACACTTAAAAGATTATACCCAAGGTCCTTAACATAGTTTTCCTTTTTAATGTTTAGCTTACTGTTTATGACTCTGCCCATTATAGTGATTTAACCTCCTGGTTCTCCTTCAAAAGCAACTGGCTCTCCATCAATTCTATCAATGTTCGGAAGCAAAAAGCCATTTTCCTGTTTTGTGCCTTGAACAACCACTATCAATGATCCATATATTTTTTAGGTTATCATCTATTCCTACATAAAAATAGATGGTTAGTTACATTTGGAAACCCAAGCCTTGTTGGTCTTGGGCTTGTCAAAGTAAACTAAACATAAATCAATTGTTATTGATCCTATATACAAGCTCTAAGGATCATTTGTTGTTGTTGATGAATAAATTTGAGTTACATGGCCTTCCTTCATCTTCCCCACCATCTTTGGAATATTAGACTTGGCCTTCTAGACTTTAAAATTTTTGATGACTTCAGAAGTTTTGGAGACTGGACCTTAGGAAGCTTTTACATCCACTGCAGCAAACTTCAGTACTTCTGAAGAATTTTTTCTTTCGATGCCAAATTTTCTTCCAAATGTAATTTTTCACCTATCTTCTTTTTCACTTTGTAGATTCCGAAAGGAAGAGACTTTCCTTTCGAAGTTATCTTCTTCTTCTTCTTCTTAAAAGTTTTCTTCTTGGGCAAATGGATGGTACCTTTGGGATTGTAGATGCATCCTTATCAAATTAAAAGGTACCATCACATATAATGCATTTAGTTGGTAAAATTCTGAGATTCTTCTGAGTAGGAGGCTAAGTTTGATCTCTTTCCACTTTCTTCTTCATCTTCATAGATGATGCATTAGCCTTCTTAAGGTGAGGCTTGCTCTGGGAACTGGATGGTTCAGGCTGTGCAGTAGTGGTACACATTTTGTCAGCCTTCTTCTCTTGACAAGCATGATCTGGACATGAACTAGGACTCCTGGTACTAGAGTCCATAGCTGAGTCTTCAGTCTTTACCACTTCAAATCCAAGAGAGATAAAGATTTGGTTTTGCTTTGAGTTGAAGGTGGTCTTAATTTCTTGGGGTTTCTTTGATTTTCTTTTGGCTGCCCTAATCAAATTCTTCCTAGCAGACATGGTCATCCTTAGTTCTTTATTCTCTCCAAGAGAATAGTGACCCTTCTTAGGATGATATTTTTTGCTCACTTCAGATCCATCCTTCACTATCTTCTCCACATCTTCATCCTCTTCTTGAATGGGGTCTATAAGGGGTAACTCATCCTGACAAGTTCCACACATTAGAGGTCTTACAGATAGTAATGTGTGTGGATGACCTATCTTTTTTGAACCCAATCCCTGCACGTTCTGATAAAAAATCCTTTCCATGCATGGATGAAGATATGATGTTCTTAAAGGTTTCTACTTCAAAAACACACTTTTCTACCCTGGCTTTGCTGATCATAATCTCAGCCTGGCATTCAGTTAACTTGGTAAGGAGATCTTTGATTTGAGTCCTTGAATTTGTATGCTCATGCTTAAGAGTTGAAATTGTTTTTCTAAACCTTTTATTTTAAGTTTATAGTCATTTTTAGCTCTTCTGAAATTAGCTTTTACAATATTTACGGACTCAAGGTTAGATCTTTATTCAAGGTTATAGGACCTATACATATTTACTTTTAGCAAGTTAGGTGTACAGAGATGTTCTAATACCTTGGCTTCTTCATGGTCAGCCATCAGTGCTTAGTTAGGAGAAACAACTTCTACTTAAAAGCTCCAGTCAAAGCCTTCTTCTTTAACAGCTATAGCAGCTTGTTGATTTGGTCGGCTTGGCTTCTCAGATCTGGGAGCATCATCAGTGTACTTAGCCCTGGATTGTGCTTGGCCACCATTAGTCCTTGATGCCTTGCACTCCCTAGCATAGTTTCCCATCTGATTATAGTGTTAACACTTCATATTGCTTTTATCTAGCCTAAACATTCTACTAGATACGTTGTTGTGAAACTTTCTTCCAATTCTCATGTTGAACTTTTTGGCTCTATGAGTGAGAAAAGCCATTTGTTGAACTATCTCCATGTACTCCAGGTCATCTGAATGGATATAATCCAAGTCTTCAAGAGTGAAAATAAACTTGCTACAACTTTTATCAGTAGACACAAGGCTTAAGATGAGCTTGCTTCCTTAGATGTAGCTCTCCATTAGTGTCTCAGTGAAGGTGATAAAATGGCCTTTTTGTGAGTTGTCACAGTAGCAGATAAAATGATGTTGTGGTTCTCTACTATCTCTTTCAACCAAATAGAGGGATGAACTATGTTAATTGCTCGAAGAGCTGCTTGATGGGTTGTGCATGTTAATCTCCATCTAGTACCCATTATGGATACCATACAACTCTATGAGAGTAAGAGCAGAGAGATTTTGCAGATCTCTTAATGGGCATACGATAGTGTGTTTGTTATCTATGAAGAAAGAACATGAACTTCCTCATAACATCCTTATTCTCAAGCTTTACTCTAACATCCACAAGAGTATCTATAATCTTAGCATACCTAAAGTACTATTGAGTCATAGTTTCACCTGATTTGCAGGCAAAGTTCTCAAAATGTTGCTTCATAAGGTCCTACTTGTTTTCTTTAGCCTCATTAGACCCCTCATACATGAGCTTTAGTGCATCCTAGAGCTTCTTAGCCATTTTGCACTTCTTAAAGCCTTTGTTTATAGAGTATAGAAGAGCGGTTTGGAGAATGATTATGACCTTCTGATCTACATTAATCTTCTTCCAATCTTCATCAGAATAGTCGGCCATTTCCTTTGGAATCATCCCACCTCCAGCAGGGGCTGAAGAGGTGCTTGGGATGTGAGGTCCTTCAAGAAAAGATCTTCACATCGTACTATCTTGAGAATTGATGAACCCTTCCATATATTGGCACTAAGTATCAAAGTCATCAGGATTGATCAGTGGAGATTTTTTCATGGTACTGGTATCGATATAAGCTTTTGTGATAGCTGCCATTTGAGCTGGTAAGTGTTTTATGAAACTAAAGAGATTAAAGATGGTGAGAGCTTACAATCAAGAGCCTAAAATGATCTGATACTAATTGCAGAACCGGTGAAGGGGGTCAATGTAACAATTTCACAGTGCTAGGAGAGTTAGAACACTTAGAATGTCAAACAGGGATCCGACTTATGATGAAACAAAGAACACAAGTAAAGAACATAACAAGAACAAGAAAACTATAATATGGTTTTCAAGAATGATGTATATTGCTCTCAAGTTCTTACAAAGTGTTAGAAAGTCTAAAAAGCAATGACAAGTACTTGAAATACTTTATACTACATCCTACAGTTGGCCATACTTTGAATGCCAGCTAGAAACACTAATCCAAATAACAAGATCAATGTAAAGTCAAAAGACAGATCTTCTTTTGACCAATAACTAAGACATGCCATAGCTCATATCTCTATCTAATATACAAAAAGGTTAAAAGTATAAAAGTAGAAGGTTACAGACTCAGGACCTTAATCTACAGTTGACAAAAGTATGGACTTTTCACCAACTGATATAAGTTGGTGAGTCATCAGAGTTGGCAGTGGAAAGTATTTTAGTTTTTGTCAAAAGATGCTTTAGAAAAAGCATGACTTCTCTGTCTTTGACAGAAATCAGTCTCTTGGCTTCAGAAGACTTTGTCTTTGATGATTTGGAAGACTTCATCTTTGGCTTCCGAAGATTTGGCCTTTTGGCTTCAAAAGATTGATACTTAGAGTAATTCATTGAGTTTTATCAAATTTTCCGATTTAACTTCCTTGTACTTCACATGTGCATGCCAAAAGCTCTTTGGTGCATCAACATCTAAGTGTAATCCTTACAGTTAGTTTTTTGGATTAGCTTTCAGGGTTAGATTTTCCAGTTAGGTTTTAGGCTTGGCTTTTAGGGTTAGGTAGCTTTCAGGGTTAGCTTTTCCAGTTAGGTTTTAGGCTTGGCTTATAGGATTAGGCTTTTTTTAGCTTTTAATTAGATTTTTTTAGTTTTCAGGGTTTAGATTTCAGAGTTAAGTTTTTGGATTAGTTTTTTGGGTGTAGCTTTAAGGATTAGGATTTTTGGTTATAGTTTTAGATTTAGCTTTTAGGGTTAGGTTTCACAGTTTTGGTTTTTCAGGTTAGGTTATTAGGTTTAGCTTTTAGTGTTTGAATTTTAGGGTTAAATATATGGGATGGTTTTTGTAGTAAGGTTTTTAGGTTTAGGTTCTTACAGTTAGGTTTTTGGGTCAGATTATTTAGGTTTAGCTTTTATGGTTAGGTTTTTGGTTAAGTTTTTGGGTTTAGGGTTTAGTTTTTAGAATTACCATTAAAGTTAGCTCTTAAAATTTAGTATTTACCTTTTAACTTATTTTTTGTTGTTTGAAATGTGTATCTAAAAATGGTTCTCTATTTTATGAGATTCCTCATTGAACCCTCTCCTATCAATATCTATACTATATGTGTAGGGATGAGATAGATAAACAAATGTCATTTTACACAATTTTTAAAACACCTAACACAACTTATTAAGCATACGATACAAGTGATCAATGCAAAACTTCTCATATTGCCCCCCTTAGATAAAATTCTTTTAAATGAAATATTATTTAATTCACAATATTAATACATTGTTTAACATAATGAGAATATTTAAATTTACTACATTAAATATTATCTTATGTATAATACTTTAAATTAATATTAAATTTAATGTTTTCTATTCATATTATATAATTAAATACTATTTAAATTAACTATTATCTTATATAAATATTTAAGTATATATTTGTTAGATATTTTCAAATTTATAATAATAATAATAATTATAATAATAATAATTATAATAATAATAATAATAATAATAATAATAATAATAATAATAATAATAATAATTTAAGAATTGGTCTGCCCAAGGTTCATATTAAATTGATGTGGCTAGTGTGATATAATCCAAGTCGGGTCATACCCAATAACAAGCTAGACAAACACCTGCAATATTTGTTTATTGATTTGATCAATTAAATAAATATCAACACTATATACATTTAGAGAATGGTTTTCTAAATACAAGATGCATTTGAGAATTGAATAAATAACATAGGTTTATTTATTAAAGAGAATACTTTGTATTGTTATTTAATAGGTTAAATAACATTATTTAGTTAATGTAGCATGTCTTGTTATTTGCCAAAAATTACAAGTTTATTTAAAGGGGTTTAATTAAACTTGTTAAAACAAAATTGTGTGGAAGAATTAAAAGGGGAAGTCCCTCATTGGACCCCTTTAAATCTCGGCCCTATGGTTGGCAAAAACACACCACCAAATGTTGGTGGTTACTTAATGCATACACAAGACCACATGCAAGATTATCACTTTCTCATTTCTCAAAAACTAGGCTTCTTCTCTCCCTTCCTTCTCTCTTCATTTTCGGACTAAGGAGGGCAGAAAGAAGTGAAAACTCAGCTGCTCAAAGGTGTTCTAAGCTGAGAAAAACTCAGCTGCTCAAAGGTGTTCTAAGCTAAGAAAAAGGTGTTGAGAATCCTAGCTTTCAAAGGTGCTTTGTTGGAGGTTTGGGGTATGTAATCTTGAGGACTTCTCCATTGAAGTTTCAGCCACAAACATCATCATCCTCACCTCATAATTTCAGATTTAGGAAGCTACAAAGGTTGTAGATTCTTAATTATCTAGTGTTCTTTTATTGTATGTATTGTGAATAATGATCCATGGCTTGGGGTTCTTTGTTAAAATTGGTTTAACAACTAACTTATTAACATGTTTTAAAATATAAATCCGCTGCGTTTTCATGTCAACTAAGTTGTATGAGCTTTGATAAACATGTTAAAACCCCTTCAATGGCATCAAGAGCCACTTATACATATGCATACATATAATAACTTACTAGTTCACGTTTTTTTGGGTGCTTGACACCACAAATCCGTGAGTTAGTAGGCTGAATTGTGACCCCCTTTTGATGTTTTAAAGATGTTACTT
>BJCO01729320.1:0-12392 GCA_018326465.1 Flaveria floridana
ATTGACGTGTCTGTGAGTGGTACTATACAATCTTAAAGTAAACATTTATATTAAAATTATGACTTATTTTGTCTTTTAAAAAATAAAGATTTGATAAGAATATAATTTTAAAATTAACCAATAGAGTTTGCTAGGAATAAAAGTAAGAGATATATGTTTTGTAGTTTAAAATGGAAGGATTTTGATTTATATCCAGTTAATTTTGGATGGTATTATATTTGGAAACAAAATATGTATTTAAAAAATTAATATAAAAATGATAAATTGAATTCTTTTAGGCGGGAAAAATATTTATTGTTAAATGTCAAGATGACATGTGGCATTAAGTGGGTCTAAAAATTGACATGTGACAACCCTAGTTAGCCTTTTATTAAAGTAGTAGGATTCTTTCATAACAGACCAAGACATGCATATTGCATGCCGCTGTTCACGTGTGAACGCTAATTTAATTTAATTATATTGAAAGACTACATGTTCGAATATTATCAAACAAATTAGTGGTCTAAAAAGTTGGCAGATGAATTTCACAAGTTCACACTAGAAAGATGACTCAGTCAAATTGTTTTAATTGGTCAGTCTAAAAAATTTCGAAATTGTCCATATGACTAATTTAGAATATACAGTCAACCCGCAAACCTGTGGACTTATATAGATGTCCGTACTTTATTTAATATGAACTTGCTATGAATGAATTATCCCTAATTGCTTAGACTAATTACCAAATTTGGTCAATCTTGTACTATAATTGTTTCCATCAAATGCATTAATGCATATCGTATATGAATATGGACGGATGAGGATAATATCTATTTTCATGCTGACTAATGTTTGATTGTAGATTCTTAACAAATTAAGCACAAGTTATATGTAAAGACATATATATCCACTCTCCGGTTATAATATATAAAATGTCTCAAGATATATCCTAAAGAATGAGAAGTGACTAGAAGTTGTTAAATGTGTCAAAAAGTGATGGTTAAATGTGTCTGGTGCAAACATGAAAGTTTGAGCACGGCGCATGATTATATGAGATAAACACAAGATAAAACTTGACGTACCATTACAAAAAACCTAACACACCATTGTAGGTACAAAGGCTTATAAGGGATGTATACCTTATCTATTAAAACGTGTTTCATCTGGGTAAAAATTTGTCTAACGATTGTAAAATCTTTAAGTTCCTTGATGGGTGCCAAGTAGTATGAAAGTTGGGATTTCACAATTTGTTTTTTGCCCAATCACAATTTTTTTTTGTTCTTTTAGAACTATTAAAATATGATATCCTCTTATACATTTATTCGTGTCGTATTAATTATTTATTTTCACCCATGTTTGAGTGTAAAGTTCATTCAAATAAGAGTTGTGTCTCATAATATATAAAGTTATCGAATCACAATAGTATAAATCATAAAAAATCATTCAAGTTTTGATGTTTATTAATATTTTTTTTTCCTCCGTAGTTAGTAAAATTTATGTTTAGAAAAATCAGAATTTTAAGTTGACAAATACACTTTATGAATATTTTGACATGAAATTCTTACAACTATCTCCTTTTTTAGGTAAAGTTTCAAACATTATTAGCCTCCCCGCACTAACAAGTGGGTTTGTGACTATATTTATTTTTATAAATTTTTGAATGTTTATTTTGTTATATTAAGTTACATATCAACGTCCCCTAATACATGTGTTGCAATAAGATTTTGAGATTAGATTTATAAAGATTAATGCCTCACTTCAATAGACTAGTCGTGATACTAGTTGCATTAAAGAAAGCAAACAAATGTAAGGATAAAGTATATAGTTTAATTAATTTTCCTATGGGGATTTTGTCAGCAACATGAGAAGACAAAACTATTCAAAGATTCCTCTCCATCTTATACTTTTTGTGTATCAATTGGCCACTAATTTTATGTTTGCAGGCGCTCTCTCTTAGATCATTGAATAGACCGAGTCAACGGCATATCCGGATTCCACTTTTATTTGTCAAAATTGCCATGTCAACCATTATGTCCCTTTGATACCTGTTAGGCTACTTCTATCATCTAGATTTGGTTTTCTAATGAAAGAAGAGAGAATAAATAGAGGGCAGGGGAAATTTTATTAGTAATTCGTTAATTTTATAAAATGTACTTTAATACTAAAAATTCTTGACATAAGTACATAAATGACCAGAGATTATCATACCCACTAGGTCACTACAACAAAACGAAATTAATGCAACCCTTTTAATATATTTCATTAGGCATCGAAAATATTGTATTATACTAAGCAATTTTTTTAGCATATTCAGCCTTTTTGTTACAATATACAACCTTTTTTTAAGAGATTTCATCTGTAAAGTTGTATTAAGCTAGTTTTTCTAGTAGTGACCAAAGATTGCTTTAGCGAAGGTAGCCTTATTGAAGGTTAAACGAGTCGGAATGTGGTAGAGGAAACCCATGACTCTAAAATAACCATACAATTGTTACACTAAAGCAATTAACCTAGGTGCTTGCACATAGACTACCCACATTAATACAATAGAAAAGTTTTATACAAGAAAAGGTATACACTCAACCCACATACTTTGCACAACATGGAGATAATACATATATATACTCCTAAACACCTTGGATCATATTTCCAGAACCGGTTATTATTCAACAACAGTTTCACATTTGACTATTATAAACTAAACACACTTACTAGATCAAATAAAGAACCAGGAAGGGAAATAATGAACTAACAAGTAAGAACACTCTAGACACGAAGATTGGTTTTCAAGGTTGATGTATATTGCTATCAATTGTTTACAAGTGTTACAAAGCTTCTTAGTCCTAAGACTGATACATAAGATACTTTATACTACAACATATAGCCGGTCATACTTTGAAAGCGAGCTGGACACTAATCTAGACAAGAAGATTAATATAAAGTCAAAAGACAAATTTCCTTTTTACATGCGACTATGACATGTCATAGCTCACATCCTATTGTATTACAATAATGATAAAAGTACTAAAGTATGAATTTAGAGAAAAGAGACCATAATGTACGGTTGACAAAAGTAACAAGGTAATCACTAACTTATATAAGTTGGTGTGTCTTCATATCTCACAATAAAAAAGTCTTTTACTTTTGTCAAAGTATGTCAGTAGACACATGTCTCTTAGTCTTCAAAAGAGTTCAGTCTTTAAGCTTAGGGAGACTTTGTATTTGATCTTCGGAAGACTTCACTTTTGACTTTAGAAGAATTCTGTCTTTGGTTTCAGAAGACTTTGTTTTTACACCCTTTGGTTAGATAAAGTTGACACTTTTATATGTGGCTATCTAATTCCCGGTTCTCACTCGTGGGGTTAAGGTTCCTTTCAAGTTCAACACTAAAGATGAGTTCTAGATTCACTTATGTTTTCTACTGATTTTAGGTTTGATATGCATGCTCAAACACGTATTGTATGTAGATATAATGTTTTATGATATAAAGTCACCACCTTTATTTTCAAGGGTTCATGTTATGTAAAACTAATGTTTTTGTTCAAGTATATGTACAAACCCTAAGGTGTATATCATTATTCCAGTGATATTTAAAGAGGTGAAGGGCCTAACCTTGCATGATTCGTATCTTAACCCGAGTAGAAAAATTCACTACTGCTATTACTCGTATTTGCCTAAACCTTTAGTTGCATTAGCCATTCACAGACTAAGTACAAGAAATGCGAATAAGTAAACTTGACATACCGTGTAAGTTACTTCACCCGCATTTGTCTAACCATTTCTACATTCTCCGACCGACCCGCATTAGTTGTTTGCTTACAATAGGTAATGCGTATAAGTATGGAACCTAAACTGCATTTTCCTAACCACACACACATTTGCCAAACTACCCGCATTAGCCATTGCACTACTAAGTGAAGAAATGCGGACATGTATGAAATCCTTGTCCGCAGAAGTTCCACTATTACCCATATTGATTTAACATGGCCACATAAGTTTTGCTCCTACCTATATTTTTTGAGTAAATTAGCCATATCAGTTTGACTGTTGCTCGTACTTATTACACCTGAGGTGTTTTCATTTATGCTCAACTATTGCCTATACCTACAAGAGGTTCATTCATAGTTATACCCATTTCAAATGATCAAAGTTAAAAGTGGTTTAAGGAAGTCCTTACACGTATTACCCCCTATCTTCGGGGAATTATAAGCTTGCTTTGCTTAGTGCATTGGATGGTTATTAGCTTTTATAGTTTGTACACTACATGGATTCTAAGCTTCTTGACTTAAGTGCACTGCATGGATTTTCAACTTCCTTTGCTTGGTGCGTTGCTTAGATGCTCAGCTTGCTTTGTTTTGTGTAGTGTATGCTTTTGTAGACTTGTCTAGCTTAGTGTTTTGAATGGTTATGTTAGCTTTCCTAGTGCTTTTACTAGCTTGTCTTGATGAAAGGCATGAACGATGTATGCTATTTATAAAGAGGTTCACTGGGTAATGAGTTATGTCTTCTAAGTAAACTAATATGTTTCATAATAATTACTCTTCCAAGTTTTCAAAGTATTAATAACTTCATGTTTTATCTAAATGTAACATCCGGAAATTTTATCATTTAAAGAGAAAGAAAGGAAAAGTATTTTATAAGAAAGAAAGGAAGCCAAAGTGGAGGGGCCTAAGTGTAAATAGGACAAAATAATATTATTATTTTGTTTAAAAGGTGGTATGGCCACCCATATTATCTTGTAACACCCACTGATCGACTTTTAGAGAGAGAAAGCGGAAGAGCTTCGGTTATAGATAGAGAAAGCAGCTGAATTCGTATAAGGTAAGCAAATTTAGTGTAAATGAGTTAGTTTTTATGGATTTTTAGCCATAAAACCGGCTTTTACATGTTCTCATGTGTATGCATGTGTTCGGGTATGTGTTTGTGGATATGTTTAGCTGTTAGAATCATTTGAAAAGCTCAAGTGGAAGAGTTTAAGCTTGAAAGCAGCTAAGGTAAGTTTCTTGACCCCACATTTTACATGTTTTTAAAGATTTTTGGGGCTGAAATGCATGTAACCGTTTTTAAAACTCGTGTATATGTGACCGTATGTAATGATGTGTGTATGTTAGTGTTTTGTGGTTGTGCATACTAAGTTATGGCTTAGAATGGTAGTATGAGGCTTATAAAATGTTTAAGAAGAGATTAGGACTGAAAAATATGTTAGAAACATATATGTTGGTGTTCATGAACCCAAACCAGGCCCATACGCCTAAGCTTTGCCTTAGAAAGATTACAAGTATGGCCATGCGCTCAAATCGGGCTCATGCGCCTTAAAATTTGGCTTAAAAGTTTAAGTGTAGGTTGATGCGCCTGAACAGTGCTTCATGCGCCTAAGTATTTGCCTGAGATGCCTAAGTATAGGGTGATGCGCCTAAATAGTGCCCATGCGCCCAAGTGAGAAATGGTTAAGTATAGGCTCATGCGCCTGCATAGTGGAGAAACGTCCAAACAGGGCTAATGTGCCCAAATAGTTCCCATGCGCCCAACACTTGGAAAATTTTCTAAGATTTTGAGGAAAAACAAAATTTTAGGGTTTGACCCTAGTTTGACTTGTGGGTTGTTTTGGACTATTCTAAGCATGATTATGTGATGGTTTATGCATAGAATAATTATGATGTGATGATGAATGTGTTGTATGCGTGGATGCATGAGATGTTACCTTTTATTGGTTTTCAAAACATATTTATATTAGGATATAATATACGTTAAGTATTATGTTATTACTTTACGTAGTATGATGAATGTGTGAATGAATGTAAAGTATAACGTAATGAAGTGAAAGATAACAAAAATGAAAAGTGAAACGTAACGAAAGAAAGAAAAGGCTTGCAAGTAGATTTAAAGGAGGAGTACAACTCTCTGTGAGTTGTTATCTCAACTGTGTGTTTTATAACGTGCGATTTTAACCCGTGAGGGTTAACACACAGGGGATTAGTCTTGGTGACTGAATCCATAGTACGAAACATGATCCTTGTCATTCGACCCCGGGCTTTGTGCCAAGATATGATATGACTTTGTGCTAGTTAGAAACGGGGCTTTGTGCCTAGAATGGTGGCTTCGGGCCATGGGCTTTATGCCAATTAGTAATGGGGCATTGTGCTCGGAACGGTGGTTTCAGACCACGATGGTGGAAAAGCCTAACAGGATCTTGAATCAGTACAAAACGAGTGAAGTAATGAAGCATGACTGATAAAGTACGAAACGAATAATAACGAAAGATAAGGATAAAGTACGAAACGAACGATAACGAAAGATAAGGATAAAGTATGAAACGAATGGTAACCAAAGATAAGGATAAAGTACGAAACGAGCGATAACGAATGAAATGATAAAGTATGATACGAATGAATACGTGCGATAACGAATGAACATGTGTGAAAGTAAAGAAAGTCTTTATATGAAAAGAGTATTTTATGTACGAAATGGGTAAGGTATTTTTATATACTAAAACTAGAACTCACTCAACAACGCTGACTTTTATGCATTTTCAGTTGTCAGGTAATGGTTGCTGACGGTGGCACGCAAGGAGGCTACTAGGCGGGGCAAGATTGGCATCCATTCATGCATGTTATTATTGTTGTTTTTGTAATGCAATCAAATAATGTTGTCTTTTGTAGTTTAACGATGTTATATAGCATAACAACAGTAATTATCAATAAAATGAGTAATTTTTTTCAATGACTTCCGCTGTAATATTTTATGAAACATATAATAATATGTATGTTTAGTGCTCTGAATGACCAACTATGAGGTGCCCGGGAATGGGACGTTATAAGTTGGTATCAGAGCTAAATTTTAATTGAATTGGGTAAAATATTTTTAAAAAAAAACCTAATCTTAAACTAAGAATGGGACTAAAGGAAAGGGATGTTAGCCCCGAGTAGCTACGTGCCATCATGTAATTATTTTCTTAAAGTTAAATGGAGTTATGTGTATGTGCTATTTGATTATGTGCTTATAGAAGATTTAGATACTGATGTAGTCAAGATAGGAAATGCTTGGGGTATGAAGAGTAAAGTAAGTGGCTAATCAGAACTGACCATTGTAATTAGGGACTTACTATACTTAACATAAACTGAGCTATTACCTTAAATGAACATGCTAGTGTTTGAATCTTATAGTGATTAGAGAATGGCATCATCTAAGGCCTCTAAGGGTGGAGTACACGGAGGACATGGTGCTGAACCGCGTTTTACTAGGAAACAGGCTAAGACTACTGAGAGGGCCTGTGAAGAGCCCGAGATGCATCACCAGGAAGGTGGTGATGAGAGTGCGAATCTAAGGGCCTTGGTAAAAGAGGAAGTAGTAGAGGAGGTGCACCAGGTCATGCAGACAATACTACGGTCTGTGCTGACTGAAGGTATTAAGGCGGTAAGAGAGAACGAGAAGAAAGAGAGGAAGAAAGAGAGGAGAAGGACCACCGGAAGGGAGGAAAGGGAAAGATCGGAGACCGAGATGATTTTCTCGAGCGAGGAAGAGGAGGAGGAAGCGGTGCAGGAAACTGCATAAGGATGTAACTAAGGGGCATTTCAAAGATGCAAGCCCCCGACATTCGATGGGAATGGCAGTGCTGCTGCTGCTCACTGATGGGTGAGAGAGATGGAGGCGGTGCTCGATATCAGTGAGTGCCAAGAGGACCAGAAGGTGAGGTTTGCTACCCACTCATTTGTAGACTCAGTCTTATGTTGGTGGGACAATATTGCCCAGGCTGAGGGTAGCAGGGCCATTAGCAGGATGAGGTGGTCGGAGTTGAAGAAGCTGGTGATTGAGGAGTTCTGTCCTCATAAGGAATTAGACAAGATTGAGAGGGAGTTCCTACAGCTGGAGGCGGGAACCATGACACACCAGCAGTATACTACCAAGTTTAACGAGATGGCGAGGCTAGTACCAGATCAAGTGACCCCAGTATCGAAAAAGATCAAGAAGCACATTCAAGGATTGCCAACTGATGTTCATAAGCACTTGATTGCTGCCCGACCAAGCACTTCTAGGTCGATAGTGGATTTGACTGGGAGGTTGTATTATGAGGGGGAAGTGGTAGTAGTCGAGGTGAAGAAGACGGGTGATGGTGATAGAAGCTGGGGCAGGAAGAGGTTTGGACATGATGGTTTCACTCCAAACAACAAAAGGAGGAAAGTGGATGACCGAAGCATGGTGTCCTCAAGTTCAGGGATAAAGAAGTGTGGTAAGTGCGGGAGAGAGCACGCCGATGAATGTAAGTGGGGCTTGAATGTGTGCTTCAAATGTGGGAAGCCTGGTCATGTGGCAAAGATGTGTGGACTTATACGGTGTTATAACTGCGGTGAGGAAGGCCACGTGAGCAGGGACTGTAAGAAGCCAAGGGCTAAGAGTTCTGGGGCGAAGAAGAAGCCAGATGAAGGAGGGCAGAGGGAAACTGCTAGAGCTTTCACGATGACGCGGGAGGAGGCCAGAGAGGATCCCAATGTTGTGTCAGGTATGTTTCTAGTGAACCGAATTTGTGCATCTGTGTTATTTGATTTTGGTGCTAGTAGGAGTTTCATTTTTGCTACTTTTTGTGCTAAGTTGCATGTTAGTAGTAAGAATATTGATAAGCCATTCGACGTAGAAATGCTATTGGCAAGTCCACTAGAATTACTGATATAATAGACGACTGTTGAAGATAAAGTATAGGTTGAACTCACCTTAGATTAGTTTATGTCTATATTACTTTGTAATAGGATTAATGTTAGTTTACATTTGTATGTTGATTTGTTTAGTTTATGTAATTTTGTAGTCCAGCAAAATTGTGAGCGAAACTGTAGTTTCGCTCAAAGTCAACTGCTTAGTTTACCCGGCGAAACTGTTGTTTCTGTGGGCGAAACTATAGTTTTGGCAGCACAGTTTTGCAGTCAGCGAAACTATCTGTGAAACTAAGACTGCTATAAATAGAATTGATCTTGCTCATTGTTGAGCATCATTGCCAAAACCCTAATCATGTATTTGTGTTGCAAGAGGCATTTGTAAGCTGTCATTCACTCATATATATTGAGCTTATCTACTTTTAATTGTATTGTTGCTTTATGGCTTATATTTCAATACATTAAGCTTGTTCTTATTCATCTTAATCATTGTGTTTGTTGTTATTTTTAGTATTGAACGATTTAAACCTTCATTTGTACTGAAAATCGATCATATGGACCAACAATCTGGTATCAGAGCCTTAGTGCTCTTGATTGTTTTAGGTTTTTGGTTGTTTTTGTTCAGTATCATTATTTTATCAATTCTGGATCAAATTTGAGTGTATTTGATATAGAATTTGATTGAAGTTTGCTTGCTTTTGGTTGGGAAAGATCTATGAATCATCAGATCTAAAATCCAGTGAGATTTGGCTGATTTCAGATTGTTTTCAGAGTTTAAAGGGTTTTTAGATTCATCCAGCAAAACTACGGTTTCTTATAGTGAAACTATCACACTCTTCCAGTGAACCTACAAGTATTATACACCTTGTAGTTGTTCTTAGCCTTTCTGGGAAAGTAGAAACCATGAACGAAAGTTCAACAGTGGTTGTGTCCACTTTCAAGCAAAATTGCTGATGAAAGTACCTCTGAACGAAAGTTCAAGCTTATTTCGTGTGAAGCTATCGACGAAACTAAGCATTTGCAAGCTTCCGGCTAGAGAAATTGCTGCCGAAATTGCTAGCGAAATTGTCATTTGCTCTGCGAAACTAGTTTCAACGAAACTAGCTCTGCGAAATTACACATTTCCTGCGAAACTACTTTTTTTTCTGCCGAAACTGGCATGTCAAGATGACTTCTCTCACTCTTGCTGATTTAGAAAGTGTTGCTCCTAACAGACCTTCAAGACTCATAAACGGTAACAACTTTGAAGATTGGAAGAGATGTCTCAAAGCCTTTTTCTTTTACATCGACCACAACCAATGGGAATCTATCATCACTGGTCCACACAAGCCAACGGTTACTGTTGGTGGTACCGTATCTCAAAACATGGATCCTGGCACATTCATTGAGAAGGATCAGAAGCTGATTGATCGAGACCAGAAAGCTTTTGGAGCATTAACTCTATGTCTTGCACCTGACATCTATAATCGCTTTGCTGAACATAAGGATGCAAAATCGTTGTATGATGCATTATGCGAATTCTATTATGGAAATGAAGACCTTAAGAAGGACAAGAAAGCCCAAGTTCAGAAGCATTTTCATTCATTTGTCGGAAATAAGAACGAAGACCTTACTGACATCACCAATCGATTTTTGTCCGTATCAAGTACTCTACAGAAGTATGATGATTAGTTAGGTAATCACGAGCAGGTGAATAAGCTCCTAGATTCTCTACCACCCCAATGGAGCTAACAAGTGAGAATGCTAAAGCAGGAGAGAAACTTTGCTGATTACAAGCTTATGGATGTAATCAACAAACTGAAATCCTTTGATTTAGATTTAAAAAGACGGGAATTTAGTGTTTGAGCATATATTGTCATATATAATGTGTCCGTCGCTTGACGAATAGTCTATTCTTAATGTATTACACCTGATATATTGTAAACACATGAAACTGGGTCATTCGCAGAAGCATATGCGAATGAGACTCAGTCGTACGACTGAGCCATGCTAATGGACCAGTCATGCGGCTGAGAGATGCAATTGGGGCATTCGTAAGACTGAACCATAAGAATGGTACAGTCATACGATTGAACCATACGCATGGTCCAGTCGTACGATTGAACCATACGGATAGTCCACTCGCATGAATGGGCCCAGTCGCATCTAATATGGGTCGAGCCTATATATACCAGTTTTAATATGTAGAGAGATAGGGATTCGAGAGGGAGTCTGCCCGGAGCCTAGGGCTGCCAGATGAGAGGGGAGATCATGATCGATCTCCCCTTGCCAAGAGTCTTGATTCTTATTTTGTAACGAGCTTGTAATCGTTAGGTTTTATCAATGAAACCAATTTTGATAGTTCGTGTTATAGATTTGACTATTGGTTTTGGTTGTTTATCCTTCCGTCAAGAACACGCTCGGATGTTTACCGATCTAGCCGACTTCACAATTGGTATCAGAGCCGGTTACTGCTAGAATGATCTAACAATCATTCTAGCAACCCGAGCTCTTGATTTCTAGATCTATTTCATGTTCTTTGACGTTAAACCCACTTCGTGTTCTTCATGTTTTGCTCAGATCTTGTTACGTGTGTTGTTTCTATGTTAAAATCGAACTCGAAACCACGTTTTGATAACCCTTTCAAATCTGATGATGTCTATTTTGTTTTGGTTCATGTAAAATCATTAGATTAGGGTTCTTGACAGCCCTGGCGGCTGCAGATCTGAAAATCTGCGTGTAGATCCGCTCATGCGACTAGACCATGTGAATGGACCATTCGTATGACTGGACCGTGCGAATGGACCATTCGTACCACTGGACCAGTCGTGTGTTCTGTCGTGCGACTGGACCAGTCGTATGTACACTCGCACGAATGAGCCATCCGCATTGACTCATCCGCATTTGTTCCAGACAAAAAAAAGAGTCCGGAATCGCCTCCTGCACAGATTTAAAGATGAGAAAAGCACATTCATCCTAAGGTTATTTTTTCAAATAAGTTCGAAGGATAGCCCAACATTCGTTGGACTTCCAGAATAGATGAATGTAGTTAGAACACAATAGAGAAAAGAGAAGATTTCAGCAGTCGGTGCTGATTTATGGGGGTAGTCAGGAGCATCTGACTATTTATGGGTCAATCAAGTTATATCTATCCGCACAGAGAGGATTCTCATTTTTAGGGGGAATCCATGTATAGAGAAATTGAAGACACAATCAGAAAGTGATGATATGAGCTGGTTTCTGATGATGAATCTGAGTGCATGCTGATTTGTTTGAGATTGTCAGCTGTGGATTGGAACCTTTTACTTTTTGCCCAATACACCATTTGAAGACGCCAGGAGAGCACAATGTTTATATATTAGGATATGCTGAATGTGAGGGGGAATTTCTACATTTGTTAATGTTAATCAGGTTAGACTGTGTGAAGATTGAAGCAATGGAAAACTGTTCATGTCATTATCTAGAAAAATCAGTCATATGGGGAATCTTGCTGCTATGATGGTGTTCTGCAAAGTAAACGAAAGCTATTGTGCCTAAATTCATTTTCAGGGATACTGTAGCAACCTGACGGATCGGCAATGTTGGCTAATATGGTTGTTCGTTTCATTCTATTAGAAACCAGAGCAAAGATTGACTGAAGATTGTAAGAGGTGTTATCTACTATTCGCAAGCAACATATAAGGGGGAATTTGTTGGAGCATATATTGTCATATATAGTGTGTCCGTCACTTGACGAATAGTCTAGGCTTAATATATTACACCTGATATGTTGTAAACACATGAAACTGGGTCATTCGC
>BJCO01729355.1:0-12076 GCA_018326465.1 Flaveria floridana
GTCTCTGGGATTTAACATGACATCTGTGACAAAAGGATAGATGATTGATTCACCTAAAACATTTCAAGTATGGTACTTGAAGAGGATGATGTTATTGAATGGCACTTAGTCATACGTATTAAGGGTAGTAAACCGTTGTTAGGCGGTATTTACTGCTTGCATCAATCTTCTATGAATCTTGTGCAAGTGGGAGATTGTTAGATCTTATATGCCCAAGACACATACAAGATTGATGTGGTTAGTACGTTATGATCCAAGTCTAACATACCCAATAACAAGCCAGACAAACACCAATATATATTTGTTTGTTGATGAGATCATAGAAATAAATATTGACACCAATTTAGAAAATGGGTTTTCTAAAAACTTTGCTTTTGTTTAAAAACAACATTATATGGATAATTTGTTCGTGAGATATTATTTGTTTGTTATTTAAATTGGTTAAATAATAACAAATATATATATATATATATATATGTGTGTTGAAGTTATAAGATTAAAAATGGTTTTAGTTTTATAGACTATGGATTTAAAAGGAGTGTAACTTAATAAAATTTAAAACAAAAAAAGGGGAATCTTTTGAACCCAATTCGGCTACCCATATGGGGCCTTGGGAACCCCTTTTATCTTGGCTTTTGCAAGATCATTTACACTCTTACACTCCTCCATTACTTTACACACTTCTCTCTAGACATCTCATGCAAAAACTTTCTCAAGAAGGCTGAAAATTTTCGGATTCAAGTGCTTACAAGGCTGAAAATTTTTGTTTTTTTGAAGATTCAAGGAAGTGAGTTCTTTGGTGTTGCATCCTAACTTGCAAGGTGCTTGTTCTAACTTGTGGGTATCACAACTTGAGGCGCTCTCTCTCTTCGGGGCTAAATATTCAACATCATCATCTTCATTTTCATCCTTTACATCTACAAGTTCTTTTGCAAGAAAGGTTGTAAACTATGAAACACCCTATGGTTGATTTTCGTTTATGATAGCATGTTATTTCATATATGCAAACGATCCTTGTTCTTGGGTTTTAGTTTTGGTTTAAAATGATCAAAATTTCAGAACGTTAACCATATATTTAACCTTATATCCGCTGCGTTTTATAGTTTAAATGGTAAACTAGCTTTGATAAACATGGTTAAAACCCAACATGAAGATTGAAGATTGAATAATAAAGATTGAAGATCAAGAGATGAATGAAGATTGAAGATCAAGTGAAGATCAGGGAATGAAGACAAAGAGGAGAATAAGCTGAGAAGATAGAAGATTTTGAAGACAGAAGACAATATAAATCTTAGGGGAAGTATTGTTAGTGCTTCTTGAAAGATTAACATTTTGTTTTTATGTGTATTTTTAATGTTTTTGTTATAGTATAGGGACTAGTTTTGTAATTAGTTAGTTCATTTGTTTATTGATTGTATATATAGCTTAGACTTGTGTAGATTAGATTGACTTAAACGAATCTGCTACTTACACATTGTAATTGTCTTTGCTATTATTAATAAACTCTATGAATTTTTGTTAATATTGTGCTTTGATTTGATTATTGTGTTTGTATTTCATTGAATTGTTTACTAATATCATCACAGATCTAGACATTTGATCCTATCAACAACAATAGTTATTAATGTAATGAGTGGTTTTTGTTAACTTACATCCGCTGTGTATGTAAGTGGATGACTATAGGGTGTTGTCATCAAGTTCGAGTATGAAGAAGTGTGGCAGATGTGGGAGGGAGCATAATGGTGAATGCAAATGGGGAATGAATGTGTGCTTCAAATATGGGAAGCTTGATCATGTGGCGAAGATATGTGGAGTTATACGGTGTTATAACTGTGGTGAGGAAGGCTATATGAGCAGGGACTGCAAGAAGTCACGTGCCGAGGGTTCCGGGATGAAGAAGAAGCCGATAGAAGGGGGACAGAGGGCAAGTGCTAGAGCCTTCACGATGACCACAGAGGAGGCCAGGGTAGACCCCGATATTGTGTCAGGTATGTTTCTAGTAAACCAAACTTGTGCCTCTATGTTATTTGATTCTGGTGCTAGTAGGAGTTTTATTTCTACTACTTTCATGCTAAATTGCCTGTTAGTAGTAGAAGTATTGATGAACCATTCGATGTAGAAACTGCTATTGGTAAGTTTACGAGAATTACTGATATGATAGAGGACCGCCATAGAACTAGAAGGTCATAGGTTTTCTGCTAAATTACATGTGATTCCCCTAGGCAGATTCGATATAGTACGAGGGATGGATTGGTCATCAACCTATGAGGCAAACATTGTGTGTTGCAAGAAGATGATTCGATTAATTGCGCCCGATGGAAGTTCGGTGACAGTCTACGATGATCGTGTCACTACGATTCCGAAGGTGATTTCAATGGCGGTGGTAGAAAAGTGCATGAGACGTTGATGTAGTGCCTATCTGGCCTACGTGAAGGATAAAAACACGTCAGTACCAACTTGTTGATGGATATACCAGTGGTATGTGACTTCCCGGACGTGTTCCCTGAGGATTTATCTGGTGTGCCACCCGACTGTGAGATCGAGTTCCAGATTGATCTGATACCCAGTGCCCAACTTGTTGCTAAGGCATCGTATTATTTAGTTCCAACCAAGTTGAAGGAACTAATGCCTCAACTGCAGGAGTTGATGGATAAAGGGTTTATCCGACCGAGTATCTCTCCTTGGGGTGCTCCTGTATTGTTTGTGAAGAAGAAAGATGGTAGTATGCGGATGGGCATTGACTATCGGGAGTTGAACAGAACCGATATCCTCTATCAAGGATTGACAACTTGGTTGATTAGCTGCAAGGTGCAAGTTGGTTCTCAAGGAAAGACCTTCGATCTGGCTAGCATCAGTTGGAGGTGAAGGAGCAGGATATTCCTAAGATAGCTTTTCACATGCGTTATGGACACTACGAGTTTCTCGTCATGTCTTTTGGTTTAACAAACGCGCCAGCTGCCTTTATGGATTTGATGAACCTAGTGTGTCGGCCAATGTTAGATAAATCAGTGATTATGTTTATTGATTATATCCAGATTTATTCGAGAAGTAAGGAAGAACATGCCGGCCACATACGTGAGGTGTTGGAGACACTTAGAAAGGAGAAGTTGTAAGCTAAATTTTCTAAGTGTGCTTTTTAGTTGCGCGAAGTTCAATTTCTGGGTCACGTGGTAAATGCTGAAGGAATCGTGGTGGACCCGGCAAAGGTCGAGGCAGTGATGCAATGGAAGTCTACGAACATCCAAGATCCGCAGTTTCTTAGTTTTGGCGGGTTATTATAGGTGATTCATCCAAGACTTCTCTAAAATAGCCTCACCTTTGACCAAATTGACCTGTACGGATGTGAAGTTTGTGTGGGGTCAGAAACAGGAGGTTGCTTTTGAGGAGTTAAAGGCAAGATTAACTCAAGCTCCTGCTTTGACATAACCCAAAGGGAGTGAGGACTTAGTGCTATATTCATATGCTTCTTATTCGGGACTAGGTTGCGTGTTGATGCAACGTGGAAGGGTAATAGCCTACGCATCCCGACAACTAAAAACCCACGAAGTCAGCTACCCTACTCATGACTTAGATCTTCCAGCTGTGGTCTTCGTGTTGAAGATTTAGCGACACTACTTATACGGGACGAAGTGCACCATCTTCACGGACCACAAGAGCTTAAAGTACTTCTTTGAGCAAAAGGATCTCAACATGAGGTAGAGGAGGTCGTTAGAGCTCATCAAGGATTATGACTGTGAGATCCATTATCATCCGGGTAAGGCCAACGTTGTGGTCGATGCCCTTAGCCGAAAGGAGAGCCCCGAGCCGATTCGGGTGAAAGCGTATCAGTTGGTTATGACTGCTGACATGATGACCCAGGTGAAAGACTTTCAAGATCAGGCATTGAAAGAAGATCACCTTAATTCTAAGCAAATAAAGGGTCTAGTTGTAGAATTGGGTGAAAACACTCTCGGAATTAGGACCCGAAATGGACGGATATCGATCCCTCGTTATGGAGACCTACGAGGGCGAATCATGGATGAAGTTCATAAGACTCGTTACTCGATTCCTCCCGGTGCCAAGAATATGTACCAGGAGATGAAGAAGGATTATTGTTGGCCAGGTATGAAGCGCGATGTAGTGGAGTACGTAAGTGCCTTACTTGTTTGCAAGTGAAGGTGAACATCAGAAGCCATACTGGAAGATCCAACCATTGGATATACCTGAGTGGAAGTGGGAGCACATAACCATGGACTTTATTACTAAGCTACATCGTACAGCCAGGGGGTGCGATACCATTTGGGTGATAGTTGATCGTCTAACCAAGAGTGCTCACTTCTTACCAATCCGCGAGACGTATTCATCCGAGAGGATGGCGGATCTATTCATCAAGGAGATTGTAGCTCATCATGGTGTGCCAGTGTCTATCATCTTGGATCGTGACACCCGATTCACATTGAAGTTTTGGAAGAGATTTCATGATGCGATGGGGACGAGGCTACACATTAGCACAACTTATCATCCTCAGACAGATGGTCAGTCTGACAGAACGATTTAGACGCTTGGGGATATGCTTCGAGCATGTATGATCGACTTTGGAGGAAGTTGGGACGATCACTTACCGTTAGTAGAATTCTCATACAACAACAGTTATCGTGTCGGCATTGGCATGCCACCATATGAGATGTTATACGGTAGAAGGTGTAGGACGCCCGTATGTTGGGGTGATATCATGCAAAAAGTGTTGGCAAGTATCGAGGTTATTGAGGCTACGACTGAAAAGTTAGAAAAGATCTAAGCCTTTATGAAGGAAGCCAATGATAGACAGAAGTCGTATGCTGACAAAAGGCTTAGACCAATCGAATTCAACATAGGTGAATGAGTCATATTGAAGGTCTCGCCTTGGAAGGGGATTATCCGGTTCAGAAAGTGAGGTGAACTGAGCCCGAGGTATATAGGACCTTTCTGAATCATTGCTCGAGTAGGATAGGTGGCCTATAGGTTAGAGCTACATGATGAGTTAAATAGAATCCATCCGACATTCCATGTATCTCATCTAAGGAAGTGTTTAGCCAATGAAGATATGATTGTCCCACTGGAGGATATCAAGGTGTATGAACGGCTCAATTATGTAAAGCAACCAGTGGCAGTCATTGATCGAAAAGAGAAGAGGCTGCGGAATTGAGTGGTTCCACTGGTGCGTGTGTAGTGGAAACACCGAAAGGGTTCGGAGTCTACATGGGAGACTAAAGAAGAGATGAGACAACACTGCCCACGATTATTTGAAGAGTGACGGGTTTCTAGGACGAAACCTCTTTAAGGGGGTGGACTTGTAACACCCAAAAATTTTGACAAAATAAAATAAAGAAAAATAATATGAGAAAAGAAAACAAAAGGTATTTAGAAGGAAAAGAAAAGGGAATAAAGTGGAGGGGCCAAAGTGTAAATAAATACAAAACCATTATTTTAATATATGTTGGATCTATTGAGGCTGACGCAACCAAAACAACACTTAGAAGAAATCTGTACAACTAAGAGAAGTCTTCCAAAGGCAATGCTGCAACTTCCGAAGGAAATGCTGCAACTTCCGAAGCTTCTATGATGATCTTCCAAAGAGCTTCCGAAGGATGAACTTAGTCTTTCGAGACTTAGAAGATCTTCTTCTAAAGTAAACACTTTGAAGAATGAAGACAAAGTCTTCCGAAGACAAAGCCTCTGAAGAAGTTGTGTCTTACGAAGTATAAAATGATTTGAAAGAACTTATTATTCCGAAGCCATTTTACATTCGGAAGAATCACAGTATGAACCAGTGGACAAAGCATGGTCCAACTGACACTTGCTGCCTACTCTGATTCTCTGCAAAATGCCTTCCACGTTGTGTAAGATTGTTAGAGTATTTTGAATAAAACATCCTTACCGCCTCTCTTAAATCAAGCCGCATAGTATCATTTCACCTTATCGGTTTGATCTTTTACTCCATATTTAAAGGACTCCAACTCTGTTTTATACTTTCTTTACCACTGTCAAAATCCTAGCCTACTGTTTTCACTGTAGTCTTCAAGCTTGAATCCCCTCCTTCTCAAAATTCCAAAATAATGGCTCTAGACCCGCAACATAACCAAGTTGCTATCCTTGATTCATCTATGGATAGCGACTTTGCTTAAATCATCCAGTTCCTCACACAATCCATATACCTTCTCGCTCTCACAATAAACCCTACCATCTACTCTAACCATATGTCTGACTTCTGGACAAATGGTCAAAATGAAGTCATCAACAATGAAAGGGTAATTCGTTCGAGAGCCTATGGACAAGAGATAGTGGTGATTGAAACCACTATGAGGGAACATTTGGAGCTTCATGATGCTGGAGCTCCAACTGAATTTCCAAGACCTGATTTAGAAGACACCTATGTTCAAATGGGATATGGAGGTGATGTCAGTAAGTCTACTGTCTATAAATTCAACTTCTCCTACAACTGGACGTACTTACTACACATTGTCCTTCATAGTCTGTATAACAAATCAAGCGGTTGGGATCAAATCCCTTATCAACTAGGCTGTTTAGTTCATGGGTTGGTCAAAGGCATGAGGTTCAACTATTCCAGGTTTGTTCTGAATAATTTGAGGGGAAATCTCATCAAGAATACATTCTACATGTATCCTCGGTTCATGCAACACTTTATCAATTGTGAACTAGACCTGGATAAACGAGAATATAAAGATATTCTAGTGGTTCCTCAAATGCGGCCGGGTATCTTCCAAATGCTGAAGAAGATATCTACGAATTTCACTGGAAGGTTCACTCCTCTGCTTCCATGTATGCTTGAGCCCATGGATCCTGGTGACATCCCTGTTAAACAAACAGGTGATGAACCCATACCAGCAATCACCACTCCACTTCAAAAGGCCTTCTTACCTGTCAAATACTTTTACCAAAGATGTCCTAAGCGAACCCTTGTTCAATCTACTCTGATTGAACAAGCCCCCTCTGTTCAGTCTAAAAAGGCTAGAGTGGAACACCGGGCTCCCACTCAGCCTAAGGTCCAACCTTCCCCTCCAATTGACCACAATATCAGTGTAGAGTCTCCTCAGTCTCAACCTGATGAACCCATCACCCAAACCTCAAGCCCTCAGGATGAGTCACAATACTCTCCTGAGCAACTGAAAATGGACAGCCACATCACTGACTCTGAGTCATTAGATGTTGACCAAGGTTCTGGGTCATTAGGAATATCTACCATATCCTTCGCTGACCTTTTAACCCAAACTAATGAGGATTTCATGTTTCCTCAAAGCTATGAAGTTGGTCTATCACACCTATCTCTAGATCAACAGAGCCAAAGGAAACCTCTAATCACTGACCCACATCAGCAACCAATAACTGAGGTGAGTCCCAACGGTGTGCAGGGGACTTATGTAGGCTCAGCTGCCATTACTAAGAGTCTCTCATTGAGCTCTCAGGACAGTGGTAACATCAACGAGACTGAGTCTACAGCAACTCTACCCATTGACATCTCTGAAAGAGATATCCTTGGGCAAAAGAATCCAGGATGCCAAGAAACCACTACTGGTGATAAGGATGTACATACTAGGTATGTTGTCTCATCTCCCCATGATTCTTCATATGAAGATAAGGGAAGACTGAAACTCACCATTGAGTACTTGCTCTCTAAGGTCCCAGACCTTGAATTCAATTTTACGGTCTTAGAAACTAGGTCTGCCACTCAGCAACTTGAGATTAAAGATCTCAAGGCAAAACTAGCTGAGACACAGATTGAGAAGTCTGTCAGGCATGTACCAACTCAGGTTTCTTTAAGTTCTTCCTCTAGCTCATCTTCTTCTCAGGATGATGCTACCAAAAAGGGGAAGAATGTATGGAAAACAAGCTCATGAGGAACCTCAAATTTCTGAGGAACCTCAATCTTTGACTCTTATAACTTTATCCTCCCCTTACCCTACACAAAAGCAATCATCTACTGTTTTTCCACAACCACCTCCTTTGAGTTTTTAAGTGGATCCAAGGATGCTCATCAGCCTTCACAAATTTTTCACACAGTTTCTAATGAGCTCCTCACTTGAACAATCATCCCCTGATGTTGCCATAACCTACTTTGGAGCAGAAGAGCTTCAAAGGCTCAGTGCACCACCTACTACTTAGGTGGAAGTTTGTTAACCTAAGTGTTGAAATATCATCTCTGTCTGATGAATTGATTATCACAGAGGCCATCCTTCATCTAGCCTCTGAGGTGAACAGTGAGGACTTCCTTACAACTTCTATCCTTCCACAAATACCACAAGATCAACCATAAACTTCTCAATCTCATCCTCAGTCCTCTCAACCTCAACCCTCAAAACCAGAATCACCAGAGGAAGTCTCTCTCATGATTACAAAGGTAAGAGGAAGATGACTGATGAGGAACTTCATGAGGATGAGAGGTTAAACAAATTAAGAAGAAAGGGTAGACTCCTTACCAAAAAATTGTTGGCTGCAAGCAGCAAAGTAGTAGCAATATCTCAGGAGTCTATCAGTGAAAAGAAGAGGTTGGAGGTAATTGATAGACTCATCAGCCTGGGAGTAGCGAATGAAGAAATGCAAATACTCCCACTTGATGAGCTTGTCAAATTGGAAGAGGCAATCTTGCTGCAAAAAGAAAAAGAGGATGCAGCAAGGAGGGCTATAGAGGAGAAAGCAAGAAAGATGAAAGAAGAAGCTGAGTTGAAGAAAAGGAAGGAGAGGATAGTCTTCCTGTGCTTAATAGGTTACTCTCAGGAAGAACTGAGTCCTTATGAGAATGAGATGATTCTGCTTCTTGTCAACAGAGAGCAGGATCAAATCAGTAAGGAAAGAAAGAAAACTGCCAGGGAGAAAATAAAGGAGAGAAAGAAGAAAGAGGAAGAGACAAGGCTTGCAGCTGCCAAGAAAGTAGGAGATAAAGCCTGGATGAAGGCTTATCTCAGGGCACATGGCTTCACTAGCAGGCAAGTTGGGCAAATGTCAGAGAACACCCTACATCGACATGTCAATGATATCAAAGCTGACATTCGCTTAGGAAGAAGGAAGGAGGTATCTCAAGAGATACAGAGGATGAAACCCAAACCAGAACCCACACCACTACCCACAACAACTGAAATCATCACTGAGCCTATACCCTTCTCTTTCCGCATCAAAACTGAACCCATCACTGAACCGTACACCTTTGAACCCACACCATCCACACTACCACTACCACCTTCCTCTACCTGTCAATATACACCATCACTACATATCCTACAACCCAAAACGCAACCTAAAACCCAATCAATACCTAAATCATCCTCTGAACCATCCAAAACTTCAACCTTAGAAGAAATTAGGGAGATCAAAAGGAGACTCAACAACTTCTCAAAAGTGAGTAGCATCTCTTATGAGGAAGGTTCATCATATTACAATACATTGATGGAACCACAAACTCTCTCACAAGAAATGCCTTCCTAGATCTGCCCTGAGAGACTCTACACCAATCACTCAATCTTCTAGCCTTAAGCTCAGATTCATTAAATGAAGAAGAGAAAAGGTTAAGAAGAAAATTGGTAAGCATGCTGGACACTAGGAATAGGGATAGACAGCCAAACTTACCCCTCCTTCCTAGGAAGAAAATAATCAAGTGGAGGTTTGATGAACCTTCTCACAACTTCGTCGTGGAGAGGGAGAATAGACAGGTAAACATGTTCAATGCCCCCTCTCTGTTACACTTAAGCATATTTGATATTGCTGAGCTAGCAGAGGGACCATTCACCAATCCCTCTAACTCCATGATAGCTACTCACATCAGAAGATTTATTGACAACTTTCATCTTGCCGAATTAAACAAAAGGCAAGAACTGAAGAGGAGTTAAAAGTTGAAGAAGGAAGTGTAGTTTTGGTAGCATCAGCCTATGGGGAGTTTGTTGGATCTATTGAGGCTGATGCAACCAAAAAACACTTATAAGAAATTTGTACAACTAGGAGAAGTCTTCCGAAGGCGATGCTGCAACTTCCGAAGGAAATACTGCAACTTCCGAAGCTTCTATGATGATCTTCCGAAGAGCTTCTGAAGGATGAACTCAGTCTTCCGAGACTTAGAAGATCTCCTTCCAAAGTAAACACTTAGAAGAATAAAGACAAAGTCTTCCGACGACAAAGCCTCTGAAGAAGCTGTGTCTTCTGAAGTATAAAATGATTCGGAAGAACTTATTCTTCCAAAGCCATTTTACCATCGGAAGAATCACAGTATGAACTAGTGGCAAAGCATGGTCCGACTGACACTTGTTGTCTACTCTGATTCTCTGCAAGATGCCTTCCACGTTCATGTGGTTGATTTTACTTTTGTCTACTGTTCACCATTCCTTAGCTAGTATAGCTGCCATATTTAGTTGCTAAGCAAAAGGTAAGTCATGGACCTATCATGGCTACCTTATCTTAGATAATACTTTATCTAAGATACCCTACCTCTAGCAATGTAGTATTTGTTTAGAAGTAAGTCCCAGTATGTTATCTACGTATAACAACCTGTAGATAGTAGTATATATAGTCGCTCATTGTAACTTAGTATCCATGCTTCTGCATGAGTCTTGTAATACTTAGTTGAGAGATAATATATGCAAGTATCTTGAAAACCACTTCTTGTGTTCTTTACTTATAATATTATTATCAACTGAGTTCTTGATTATGCATTCATCAAACGAGTGATATTTAACTATTTGTGAGAAACACTAAGTGTTGAGAGAACAATATCGATCCTTCAATATATATGGGGAATGGCCTCCCGTATCAGCCTTTCCCATCTGCTTTTTATGACCAAAAGAAGAGAGAAGAAGAAGAAAGGTGAGTTCTTCGGTTTTAGAGAGAGAAAGAGGTTGTTCTTGATCAAGGTAAGCATTTGTTACATAATTGGCTCGGTTTTGGTTGTGTTTTTGATTAAGAAACCGAGAGTACATGTTCTTATGTGTAGTGTTCGAGCTTGTGTGTTCTTGGCTTGGTTGGAGTTTGAACCCATGTACAAGCAAGGATGGAAGAGTTTTGCTTCTTTGCTACAATAGGTGAGTTCTAGACCCTATCTTTTACTTGTTTTACAATCTTTTGGGGCTGAAAATGTATGTACAAAAGATTTTACAACTGTTGTATATATAACCGTATGTATTTATGTTTGTATGTTGATGCTTTATGGTTGTTCATGCTTGTTTGATGTTTAGAATGGTAGTAACAAGCTTAGAATATGTTAAGATGATGTTTGGGACAGAAAACTAACTTAGAAACATGTGTATAGGTGGTCATGCGCCCAACAGGGCCCATGCACCTAAGTAATTGACTTAGAAAGCCTAAGTTAGGCTCATGCGTGCAAACAGTACTCTCATGCACCCAAAATATGGTCTGAAAATACTAAGTATAGGCTGATGTCGCAAAACAGTACCCCATGTGCCCACTTTTATGCCTTAGAATGACTAAGTGTACCCCATGCGCCTGAACAGTAGTTCATGCGCCTAGAAATTTGTCCAGACGCCTAAGTACTGGGGTCATGCGCCCCAATAGTGCTCGTGTGCGCAACATGTTTGCTTAGGCGCCTAAGTACAGGCTCATGCGCCTGAACAATAGAAACGCCTAGAAATTAGGCTGAAATGCCTGTCTTAAGTACATGCGCCTAAATATTGCTAAAACGCCTAAACAGGCCTCATACACCTGCATAGTGCTGAAACGCCTAGAACACTTAGAATTTTTCTAAGATTTTTTGAAAGATCAAAATTTTAGGGTTTTGACCCTAGATTGACATAAGGCTTATATGTGCCTATTTTATGCACGATTATGTTATGTTCTTAGGTTCCTTATATATACTGATGTGTGACTTTATGTGGTGTGTTTATAATCATAAACGTAAAGTATTATCATTAAAGAGAAAGATGTTGGATCATGATAAGGCTGGTGCAACCAAAACCACTTCATAGTCACTTTTGGTACTACATTAAAGGGATTCCGAAGCCAAGAAAGAGATCTTCCGAGAGTCTGAGGAACAAGAGCTGAAGATATCTACTAAAGGCAAAAGCTGAAGTCAACTGCTGAAGACAACAGCTGAAGCCAACAG
>BJCO01729515.1:0-13434 GCA_018326465.1 Flaveria floridana
TCCAAAGTTCGTGCATAATAAAGTTTCCCTTTTGGGAAAGTAATACCCAAAAGTGGTTTAACATCCAATTCAACCATAATTCCAACTATTATATACCTAATTAAGTTCATATCATACCTAGACATGATCTACAACACCTACTTAACATGATTCATAAATTTCATACTCAAAAAGTTACTATCTTTAGTAATATATGGATTCTTGCATGTAATCTTGAATTACCAATGTTCATAGCAATAATCCAACATCCAATTATCATCCTAAACACATCTATAACATTAACACATTAGCAATTCAACATTACATACAAAATAAAGTTACTATTATTAGTAACCTATGAACAAAACATAACATAACAGTTTTGCGCGTCATCTTTTGCGCGTCATAAAATGCGCGTCATCTTTTGCGCGTCATACAAAGATGACACGCAGATGCGTGTCATCATTTATTTATGACTACCCCTTCCTTGACACGCATTTGCGCGTCATCTGACCCCAAAGATGATGCGCAATGCGCGTCATCTATTGCAGTTTTTCTAGTAGTGACATATTAAAGATCCTTTTGATTTGGGTTTGTTTTCCATCTTAAAACATCATTTAGAACATGAAATTTTCAGCTTATAAACATGTTATAATGCTAAACTTCCGCTGCGTTTTTCAGAAAGTTTAATCGGTTAAACTACGGTTTTGTGTTCTATCAAACCCTTCAATACATACATTTACGTAAGCTTATATGTATGTATTATTTATATTATATTTGTATGTTTGCATGCATGAGAACTAAGTGTGCATGGATTCAAAAGTACGTATGTATGTAATCATACGTATAAGTATTGTTTGATCAAAAGTATCTCAATGCTATGACACCAAAACGTACATCCAAAGAAATGAGAAACAACAACATAATATAATGAAACATCAAATGTAAGATAAAACTAAGCAAACCTTAAACACTCAAAACATCAACTTAAGTATCAAACTCGGATCATCAAGCTAACAAACTCACTCGGTTAAGCATCTAAACATGGTTAGGCTAGCATTTATGGAACTAGTGACTCATATATCTCCTTGCTTGACACCTAGCAACAAAGGGCCTCCAAGAACTCGCCACCTAGCCATATAGAATCCAACTAATCAAAGCTATAAAGTGCCTAATCACCACTTTTTGATCACTAGAATAATCATGACTATACACCACCTCTATATCACGTCTCGGCTGAAGGAGGCAGCCACACTCCCATCGACCACCTTTCATCTTTTGGTCTTTACAAACACAACACACTACAAACCGTAAACCACCACCAACTCTCTCTCGATTTCTATAGCAACACCATCATCACCACATCCTTTCGTCTCTCGGTTTTATTAACACAACACATCACAACCGGCCACCACCACCCTTGTTTCCTCTCTTCCTCGGCTCTAAAAACTACCATAATCAACCACCACCATCCTCACACCTCTCGGTTTCTATAAGCAAGTAACAAACACCCGAGCTCCATCATCTTCTCAAGGCGTGGATCCAAGACACTCTCGGCCACCTTTCAATCATCATCAGTCCCTCTTCCTCATCATTCACAAGGTTTTAATCTCTTTAATGTATCTTGTGATTAATGGTTACACATGTGTTATAAGGGGTAACTAGTTTTGACGTATCTAAACATCAAGACTAATCCCAACATATCTTGAAACTCTAAATTTTCATCAAATCACATTAATGAAATGTTAAAAACTAAAAATTTCAAGAAACTTGTGACAAAAAGAAGATTTTGGGATTTATAGAAGATTAAAACCCTGATATATTAAGAAAATCAAGTAAAAATACTAAATGATAGCGATTGTGGGAATAAAAATTGAAAAAGATTTTTAAAGATACTGAAATATCATTCTGTGAACTTTGATAAAAATATAATAAGTAAAATAATTTATACAAATTATTTAAAAAATAAAAGAAAATTCTTAAGTAATAGAAATAAATTCGTTAATGATTCTCATATGATATAAAAGCTCCAGGAATTATTTTGTGATTTATTTCCTTTTTTATGATTGAGATATGAATTTTTATGTGATCTCTGAAAGAAAAATAAAAAGAAATATTTAAGCAGTGTAATAAATATTAAAAACTTTACTGAAGTCATGATAAATCTAACTCAACAGAATGTATAAATTTTATAATTTTTGGAAATGTATAGCTATTTTTACTAAATTTTGAGATTATTGTAAAAATTACATAAACAAATCTACTGTGAGTTAGACATCAATAAATTGCTAAAGTATTCTAATTTTGTTTGAGTAATATTATGTAAACATTTAGGAATTTATGGACAACAATAACTATTTTTAGTGATTTATAATAAGTTTATAATAATTATAACAATTTATTTATGATAAAATGGAAGTTGGAAATTTTATGGTGATATTACCTAATAATGTTACTACTAAAAATTTTAGTAGTTGCTTCCATCTAAGGTTCTGAAAATTTTAAAGAAAAATTTTATATCTAACTTATAAAATTTATTTTTATAGGTTATCCTTTAGAGAAATGTGAGACTCATAGCCCCATTTTTGGTATTTATAAAGTTTTTGGAGGAAAAAGCATACTGTTTGTATTTGATGCATTATTTTGAGATTTTTGAGATATATACTGTCATTTGTGATGCAACCATTAATTCGGATATGGAACCGTTGGATAATATAGGTAGCGCTACTTAGGAAAATATTTCCTGCACCAACAGGATGAGTGTTGTGATGCTATATTATCTGATTTTATGAATTATTTCGTGACAATATGAATTATCAGATTAGTAAGAACAGGTTTGGTTGTAATTGATGCATCAAAAATATTTTGTCTAGATTTAAACCTATGATCTCACCAACTTTATGTTGACTATTTTGAGTATGCTTTTTCAAGTAAGCCATGACTAATAATATTGAATTCTCATTTGATGTGTACAATGGCTGGGGAGAGATTGTAGAAAGGGTCTGTGTGAATTTAACTGTCAACATCTACGATTTCAGTGTAGCGGTGGATGCTCATTTCCATCGTCTTTGAAGATGTTATAGTTAAATAAAATGTTGTAATAGGATTATATTAAATTTTGAGTATTTATATATATATAGATATATGATGTAATCCTAACCTATATTAATAAAATATGTTATGTGATGTTATGTGTTGATAATTGACTCTTGTAATCATTGCGTTATGAACAAACAAGTCACATCCAAAACGCTTCACGCTTCCGTCGGGATGTGACATATATTGTGTTAAATTGTTTTTTTCGATAAAAAGAAAATATCTATACTATTATATAATACAAAATCCATGGGCAGATTGATAATTTCCTACTTTTGTAAGAAACCTAGAACAAGTATTTAAACATATGGTATAAGTGTTTTATACAATTGTTCCTAAATTGTCATTATTTAGTAAACTTATTTTAATTAATACATGAGTTAATGCATATGATTAAATTTACTATATTAAGTATTACTTTATTTATAATAATTTAAATTAACACTATATTTATATTTTTTATATTTTTACAATGTAAATTAAGTATTAGATTATTAACTAAATACTATTACCAAATATTTACATCGTTATAATAATAATAATAATAATATTATTATTATTATTATTATTATTATAATAATAATAATAATAATAATAATAATAATAATAATAACAAACAAACAAACAAACATACCCAGTGTATCCCGCTGGAGAGCAGGGTCTGGGAGGGGTATATGGTGGCCTGTCTTTCCTCTATCTAGAAAGATAGAGAGACCGCTACCAATAATAATAATAATAATAATAATAATAATAATAATAATAATAATAATAATAATAATAACAACAACAACAACAGCAATAATCATAGTAATAGTAATAATGATAATAATATAATCAGTATTTAAGGCTGGTCGGAAAAAAGATCAGTAGCACTCCCGCATCACGTGAGACAATTCATTATACATAACATATAGAAATCAATAATGGATAACTATATTATCTATACTATTTATAAAAAATTTTAGAATATTAAAATAATAATTTATATTGATCTTAAGACACCTATAGGGTTAGTAAACAATATTATGGTGAATTTTAATTTAATTTTTTTTACCCATATGAATTCATTGAATTAATAATAATAATAACAATAATAATAACGATAGTAGTAGTATTTAAAGTAATTATAATAGTTATTTACAAAATAAAAATAGTTTTAGTAATAACTAATAATGTGTAATAATATACAAGTAATCAAACTAAAAAAAATATACAAGTCTCAAAACTGCTTCAAGTTTCTGAATTTTACATCATTTTTCTCTTATAATCATAAAACCATGATGGTTTATAAAATCTCAATTTGTCGTTATGATGTGTTAAATTATATCAACGTTTCGACATGATTTCTTTTTTCAAAACAGATTTGTCAATATAATTTTTATCAATATCTACGTATTGAATACTAATGTACAAGTAATCGAAATCAAGTGTTATAAATTTTAACAAACACGGCAAAGCGCGGGTTCACACACTAGTCTTTATTCATTTTTTAAAACATCACAAACGTTTGTTAAAAGAAGATAAAAAGCAGATGCATCAAATCCGGAAAATTAAACTATGAAACTAGGTTATTTATGAACATTGAACATGAAATCATGGAGGGCATGTGGAAGCATGTTTTTGAGTTGGTTGATGAAAGACGTCTTAAATTTGGTGGGGTGCAGAGTGCAGACCCCCACTTCCTGGAGGGTTACATGTTTTGCAGCTACTCATTCATTCTACGTTTTTCAATAAAATTATGTTTTAGAAGGCTAATTCGATCACACAACTTTCTAGATCTACGGTAGATAATCACCATGGTTGTAACACATTCGCAACATATCTTGATACGCTAGGCTAAAGCCTTTTGATGGGTCTTGTTACTTTAAAATTAGAAAAGCGGATTGTCCTTTAATTAGGATTCCAATAGTACGAATCCTTTTTCTTCTAATGGTAAAATGATATAATGATAATAGTAAAAACAAACATAAAATCTTGTTTTGGTTATTTTAACAATTTAATATTCTTCTAATTCTACATAATCTTTAATATCAGTGTTGAACCATTGACTCTTTAAGAAGGAACATCATTTTAAACATCTAGCCAAATACCGCTTAACACCACCCTATGCAATGTGTTTTAATATTTAATTTATGATCCAACAATCAACAAATAGAACATGAGCTTTATTACATTTAAGAATAATAATTTTTAAAGATGTAATAAATCCTATTTTTACTAAGCTTTCTTTTATAACTTCTTTTTCTTAAAAAAATTTATTATAATAGTCGGCTTTACTTAGCAACCATGTTATATTTCATTAAAAACATTTTTGAAATGTTTTGAAGAGTATCGTTAAATATAATTAAAGCAAGCTTGTTAATCGGGGTTAAATATTAGCTCAAGTCGATTAATTTCATAGAAACATAATATGGTTGCAATGGAATTGAAATTAAAGCAAATAGTAATTAAACACTAGGATCTAACTCATGAAGAAAATAATCATAAATTTCAGTGATCATAAAGGTTTAGATAAGAATTCGAGCATGCACTTAAACAAATCTCTTAATCCTCCCCAACAACGATAAACTATTACACGCACATATACACGCACTAGATCTTGTAGAATTGTATGGTACAAATTTTATGTAACGCCTTGTTCCTAGGATATCTTACTGTTAGATTTACACATCAGAAACATAATTTCCTAAACTTTCAACCTTTATTTCATCATAGCAACAAAACTTTATAATTCATTACATATCCATCTGTCTTTAAACATTACATCAAATATTTAAACTAAACATAAGCTATCAAGTTGAGATGTGAGTCTTAAACGGAACCGGGTAACTTCTCTATTAGTGGCAAGCTATCACCTTTACAAAATCCTTTACATGTCAAACTAATATGAATACAAAAGTCAAGGTTGTTGAATGCGTTATAATTTTAATTTTAACAAAATATTCAATCATATAAGTTACTATCATATTTTTAAAAGTAATAATTGTACGCATAGTCATATTTTAACTTTAATTATCACTTTAGTTTTAACTATCACTTTAGCTTTAACTTCACTTTATTTGTCATTCGTTAGAAATACTTTAATAACTACTTTACTTTCACATTTCTTTATCTTTCCCTTTATCTTAATCTTTGAACTGTTATAAGTACAGAGCTCCTTTAACTAGTAAGCTGACAATAAATGCAAAGCTCCTCTCGAGTGAGCATATACAAGTTATGGTTCCTATAAGATGAGTATGCACAAGGCATGACTTCTCTCATCTGAGAATACAATGAATGCATACTTTTTTAGTAGTGCTTGCAAGACTTTGTCCTCTAGCTTTCAAATGTTAACTTTGTCAATTTAGGTCCAATTTATCTATCTTTACTCACACTGTCATTTACTATCTCATTCTTTAAGGATTTTAGCATACTATGATTGTATCATACTTTAGCTCTAAATTTGTCATATTGGTGATACAGATTGGTGACTAATGATTTATCGTTGTTTGTTAGAATGGGTAGCAACGCTTAAGGGAGAGTTTGTTGATGCGAGTGAATATAGCTACAATCCTATAGGCAAAACTATTAGTAGTAACACCTAGACCAATTTAGGTGAAACTAAGCAGTTTTGCTTAAGCATGTTACGTGAAACTAACAGCTTAGCTTCACCTAACTAGTAACTCACATGTTAACTATAAATAGGACAAATATATTCCTTTATAGTCAGACATTCTCTAGAATAAAGTCTATGAGAGAGGTGTGAGTTATTGATTGCCCTTGGGGAGCCCTCACCTAGGGTTGGCATGAAGCTTTAATGATGTATGTATGTGTGCAGATGTAATCTGGGATGACTCATTGATTAATAAATTATTCTTTTATACCTTTTAACTTATCTGTTCTGTATTCATTTGAATACAATTGACTAACATGCTTTAATCTCTACATGGCTGAAGAATCAAGAGTGTGTTTTGTGTGTTGGACGCTCCCATGGCTTTCATAGTGGTATTAGATAAAGGCTATCATAACATAAGGAGTAATTGCCTATTGGATTATCATTACTCTTGATTTAGTACATATTTATACAAAATCACCATGAGAAGTTAATTTTGGGAGACAAATTAATGATTTGACCAGTTTGGTTTAATCTCCTTATGATTTTGATAAAATTTACTAGTGGAATTCGGTAATTTTAAGCTAAAGAATAAGCGAATATGATATATGAACCAGTTAGGTTTAAAGTTGGGGTTTTGCTTGAAAGTTTATCACCAAAAGTTATTAAATATTTGAAAAGTCAAAGGAGTTTGTTCATTATGCGAAACTGGTTACTGTCCTAAACAGATTAGGTGAAACTATCACAGTCGAAACTATACAAAGATAAACTACCTTCGTTGAAATTTTGCAATAGAAACTAGAAAGTTTTGCTTCTAGAAAAATAAATTATATAGTTTCGCATTTCAATGGTTGAAAGTTATAAATTAGACAAGTTAAAGACAGATAGAAGATATGTTGATTTTACTGTTTTACAAAGAAAAGAAGGAGACAAAATTCGAATATAATGTTCTTTGCAAAAGATGGTTATGATCAAGATCGTTTAAAGAAATCAAAAAGATTTGATTAGGTTTGATTTCTCATCTAGGATCCAAGCGAAATGGATAGACTACCCAGTTATGCGATCTCACAAAATATGTGTGCAAAGTTGGTGGGATTAATCAGAAAAAAAGACCTAATTATCTATTATTGGATAAAAGATGATCACTACCAAATTTGTGTTAGATAGTGACATGTATATTTGTAAAGAATACACTTAGAGGCTGATGCAACCAAAGAGCAACCAAAAGAGCTCTCAACATGCACATGTGAAGTACTAGGAAAGTACTTTGACAGATTGGATATAGCTCAATGAATTATGCTAAGTATCAAATCATCCAAAGCCAAAAGGTCAATTCTTCTGAAGCCAAAGATGAAGTCTTCCAAAGCTTCAAAGAAAAAGTCTTCCGAAGCCAAAGACAAAGTCTTCCGAAGCCAAAGAATAATTTCTACCAAAGACAGAGAAGGCATGTCTTCTCTGACATACTTTTGACCAAAGTTGAAACACCTTTCCATTGTCATATCTAAAGACTCATCAACTCGCATGAGTTGGTGAAAAGTCCATGCTTTGTCAACTATAGATTAGGGTGTTGAGTCTGTAACTTTCCAACTATGTATTTTTATCCTTTTTATAATAGGTAAGGATGTGAGCTATGACATGTCATAGTCACTAGTCAAAATGCAATCTGCCTTTTGACTTTACATTGATCTTGTTATCTAGATTAGTTTTCCAGCTAGCCTTCAAAGTATGGCCGGTTGTAAGATTTAGTATAAAGTATCTCAAAGGTAAGCCTTGTAACACTTGTAAAAACTTAGATAACAATATACATCATTCTTGAAAACCATATTATCTTGTTCTTGTAATTGTTCTTTTACTAAGTGTTTTTGTTTCATCTAAGTCGGTTTCCTATTTAATCTGCTAAGTGTTCTAAGTCTCTCCACCTTGTGAAACTATTGCATTGACCCCCTTCACTGGTCCTGCAATTGCTATCACAGTATTTCAGGCTCTTGATTGTAAGATCTCACTATCTTAGATCTCTTCAATTTCATAAAAACACTTATCAACTCAAATGGTAGCCATCTCAAATGCTGATATGGAAACCGGTACCATGACAACATCTCCACTGATCACTTATGATGATTTTGATACTTGGTGCCAACGTATGAAAGGGTTTATCAAGTCTTAAGACAACAAGATGTAGAGATCTGTCATTGAAGGACCTCATATCCCAATCACCTCTTAACCCACTGCTGGAGGTAGGATGATACCAAAGGAAATGGATGATTATTCTGTAGAAAATTGGAAGAAAATTGATGTTGATAAAAAATCCATGACTGTTCTCCAAACTGCTCTTCCAAACTCTATCTATAGAGGCTTCAAGAAGTGTAAAACTGTTAACCAGCTCTGGGATGCACTTAAGCTTATGCATGAGGGGTCTGAAGAAGCAAAGGAAAACAAGAAAGACCTCATAAAGTAGCAGTTTGAGAACTTCACCTACAAGACAGGTGAAACCATGACTCAGTAATACTTCATGTATGTTGAGATTTTGGATACGTTAATGGATGTTGGAGTAAATGTTGAGAATAAGGACATTATGAGGAAGTTCATGTTCTCTCTTCCCATAAAATGGACTCAATACTATGTCACCATTAAGATGACTGAAAATCTCACTACCCTTACTCTCACAGAGCTGTATGGTATCCTTAGTGGCTACTAGATGGAGATGAACATATAAAATCCATCATGCAGCTCTTCCAACAATCAGCAGAGTTCAGCCCTTCATGTGGTTGAAAGGGATAGTAAAGAACCATAGCATCATCTTATCTGTTACCTTGATAACTCGCAAAAGGAACCTTTCATCACCTTCCTTGAGACTCCAAGCGAGAGCTATATCCAAGGAAGCCCATTCCAAGAGACAAGTTCTGCTCAAGCCTTTATGTTCGCTGATGAAAGTTGTGGAAACTTTCTCTTAACTCTTGAAGACTTGGATCATATCCATCCATATTATCTAGAGTATATGGATATAGTCACGTAAATGGCTCCACTCACTCACAGAGCCAAGAAGTTCTACAAGAGAACAGGAAGGAAGTTTCCCAGCAATGTATCCAGTGGAAAGTTTGGACTGGATAAAAACAAAGTGAAGTGCTACAACTGTAACCAAACGAGACACTTTGAAAGGGAGTGTAAGGCACCAATAACAAATGGTGGCTAAGCATAACCCATGCCAAAATACACTGAGGGTGCTCCTAGACTTGAGAATCCAAGCCAACCAAAACAATAAACTGTTATTGCTATTGAAGAAGGAGGCTTTGACTGGAATCTCCAGGTAGAAGATATGTCTCCTAACCAAACACTGATGGCTGACTATGAAGAAACCAAGGTATTAGAACATCTTTGTACTCCTAAATGCATTGCTAAAGTAAATATGTATAGGTTCTATAACTTGGAAGTGAGATCTGACCTTGAGTCCTTGAATATTTTAAAAGCTGACTTTAATAGAGCTGAAAATGATTGTAAACTAAAAATAGAAGATTTAGAGAAAACTATTTCAACTATTAAGCATGATCACACAAATTACAAGACTCAAATAAAGTATCTTATTACCAAATTAACTGAATGCCAGGCTGAGCTTATGATTAGCAAAGCTAAGGTAGAAAAATGTGTTCTTGAAGAGGAAACCTTCAAGAATGTCATATCTTCATCCTTGCATGAAAAGATTTTATATCAAAATAGTCAAGGATTGGGTTCATGTGAGATAGCTCCTCCACACATATTGTTACCTGTAAGACCTCCAAGGTGTGAAACTTGTCAAGATAAGTTGTCCTTCATAAATAGGAGATAATGAAGGATGGATCTGAAGTGAGTGAAGAAGATCATCCTAAGAAGGGTCACTATTCTCCTGGAAAGAAGAAATAACCAAGGATGTCCAAGTCTGCAAGGAAGAACTTGATCAGGGCAGCTAAGAGAAACTCAAAGAAAGCCCAAAAGATCAAGGTCCACCTTTAACTCCAAGCAAAAACAAGTCTTTATCTCTACTGGATTTGAGGTGGTAAGGACTAAAGACTCAGCTATGGACTCTAGTACCAGGAGTCCTAGTTTATGTCCAACTCATCCTGATCAAGAGAAGTAGCTTGATCAAATGTGCACCACTACTGCATAGCCTGAACCATCCTGTTCTTAGAGCAAGCTTCACCCTAAGAAGCCTCTTGCATCATTTTTGAAATGAAGATGGAAGTGGAAAGAGAACAAGCTTAACCTCCTACACAGAAGAAGAGTCTCAGAAGTATGCAAACTAAATACATCATGTGCGGTAGTACATCTCACTTTGCTAAGAATTACATCTACAATCCCAAAAGAACTGTCCATATGATTAAAAAGAAAGTTTTTAAGAAGAAGAAGAAGATAGATTTGGAAGGAAAATCCTTTTCTTTTGGAAGCTCCAAAGTGAAGAAGAAGATAAGTGAAAACTTACCTTCGGAATAAAATTTGTTCTCGGAGAAGATAAGTGAAAACTTACCTTCGGAAGAAAAAATTCGGTCTTGAAGGAAAGGAATACTTCTGAAGTACCAAAGATGTTGCAATGGTTGCAAAAAATTTCTGAAGGTCCAGTCTCCAAACTTCGTAAGTCATCAAAATTTATAAAGTATTCAAGGCCAAGTCTAGTCTTCCAAAGATGGTATGGAAGATGAAGGAAGGCCATATGACTGAAAGTTCTTCATTAACAACATCAAATGATCCTTAAAGCCTGAATGTAGGATCCATTACTGTTGCATTATCTTCAGCTCACTTTGTCAAGCCCAAGACCAACAAGGCTTGGGTTTTCAAGGTCAAAATTGACAATGAATGTGATCACAAGGTCAAAATCATAAGATATGATCAAGGAACTGAATTCAAGAACCAAATCCTTAATGTATTTTGTGATGAGAAAGATATTAGAAGACAATACAGTGCTCCCAGGACTCCTCAGCAAAATGGTGTTGTTGAAAGGAGAAACATGAAACTTATTGAAGTTGCAATAAGCATGTTATCTGACTCTAAACTGCCTATCACCTTCTGGGTAGAGATAGTCAACATTGTCTGCTATGTGCAGAATAGAGTTTTAGTAGTCAAGACTCATGGTATATTGCTTATGAGCTATGGCACAAAAGGAGACATTTTATTGGTTACCTCAGATCATTTGGATGTCTTTACACCATCTTGAATACCAAATATTATATAGCCAAATTTGCTAAGAAATCAGATGATGGATATTTATTATATACTCTTCCCAAGTTAAAGCTTATAGAGTATACAATCTCAGAACTAGAGTAGTTGAGGAGTCAGCCAATTTACCTTCAATGAGCACACACCTAGTATGAAAGGTTATGACTCTGATTGGCTGTTTGATCTTGATTTAGTTACAAACTGTTTTAACCAATCTTGTAAACATGTTTTAGGATCTACAGGTAGCTTATTAACAGGAGATCCTGATCCAAGATTTGAGCTGAGAAGACCAAGCCAGAAAAGTACTTCAACCCCGGTGGTAAAAAACCCTGTAGTTGGAAATCCTATCAGCATAACAATGACAAACTCTTTAGCTGACACACTAAGGTACCTAAAAATTCCATCACAGAGGCATATAACTCAAATGAAGAAGTTTCCAATGTAGGAGGAGATGGTGGCGGTGATTAAGAATCCCTTGATGCTGATAACCACTCCATATAAGACAACATCAATGATGCCACACACTCATTAAATCAAGTTTCTCTTGATAAGTGTGCTGATGTGGTGGGTGATACTCAATCACCAGATCTGAATTTCACCAATATAGATCTGTCCAACCAACTTGCTATGATTCCTCAACTAAGAAGATTGTTAAGGCTCTGAAGGATGGAAGTTGGGTTGAAGCAATATAGGAGTATTTGCTTTAATTCAAGAGGCAAAAGGTTGGAACCTATGTCCTCTTCCTCCAGGGAAGACCACAATAGGTACCAAGTGGGTTTTTAGAAATAAGAAAGATGATAGAGGACTTATAATCAAGAATAAGGCAAGACTAGTTGTTCAAAGTTACACATAAGAAAAGGTGATTGACTATACTGATGTTTTTGCTCCTGTAGCAAGACTTAAAGCTGTTAGGATTTTTGTATCCTTTGCTGCATCCAGGGATTTTAAGGTCTACCAACTTGATGTCAAGTGTTCCTTCTTATATGGGGTGATTGAGAAGGAAGTGTATGCCAAACAACCACTTGCCTTTACAAACCCAGATCATCCTGATTATATCTGCAAGCTTGATAAAGCTCTTTCTGGGCTACACCAAGCTCCAAAAAAGTGGTACGAGACACTATCTCAGTACCTTTGTCAGCTTGGCTAGAAGAGGGTTACTATTAATGGAACATTCTTCATTAAAGGAACAGAGAATGACTTGATATTGGTTCAAGTTTATGTAGCTGATATCATCTTTGGGTTAACTAATCCAAGGCTCTATAAAGACTTTGAGAGGCTGATGAAGAATAGATTTGAAATGAGTGCCATGGGAAAACTCAATATCTTTCTAGGAATTCAAGTTAAGTGTCACACCCCCGCTGATAGCGGAAACACGGGGAGTGCGAGCTAGACGGGATCGTCATAACACATGGTATATGATAGAGTTGCAATAAGAATATGATGACAAGTGTGTCATGACGACACCCGAACACAATCGGAGACTTGTGTCGTGTGTAATCAAGGTTCACGACAGCATAGCCATGACATGAAATGATCATATAAACATTAATAACAGCTTGCATTGTAAATTCCCACAACTCGGGAAC
>BJCO01729566.1:0-14378 GCA_018326465.1 Flaveria floridana
ACCCTTACTAGTAAGTTATTAGAGTTAATAGAGGTGCTGAAGAGACGTAGGGTTCAGATAGCGTGCCTTCAGGAGACTAGATGGCGGGGTGGGAGAGCAAAAGAGTGCAATGGTTAAAAACTGTGGTATTCAGGGTTAGATGGTACAAAAAATAGAGTAGGTTTTTTAGTTGCTAAAGAACTTCAGGATAATGTAGTGGAGGTGAGAAGATACGATGATAGACTTATGTTGTTAAGAATAATAATAGGGGATGAGGTAGTGGCACTTGTTAGTACGTATGCACCACAACTTGGATTAGGGGAAACGGAAAGAAATAAGTTCTGGGAGACTTTAGTTCACGTTATGGGAGACATACCTAGAGAAGAAAAAATATGCATAGGAGGAGATTTCAATGGGCATATCAGCAAGGATAATAATCAATTCCCGTCGGTTCATGGAGGGTTTGTGTATGGTCTGAGGAATGATGCCGGGAGGGAGCTCCTTGACTTCGCTTTAGCGCATGACCTATATATAAGAATAAAGGAGATGTCCAATGTTGTGCAAATTACAGGGGAATAAAGCTATTGAGTCACACGATAAAACTATGGGAAAGAGTTATTAACACGAGAATTAGACGAGAGACTCAGATAGCGGTAAGCCAATTTGGATTTATGCCAGGACGCTCTACAACAGAAGCCATACACGTCATAAGAAGGATAATGGAGAAATATAGAGAAAAGAAAAGGGACCTCCATATGGTATTCATTGACCTAGAAAAAGCATATGTCAGTGTGCCGTGTCAACTCATTTGGGAAAGTCTATGACTTAGAAGGGTACCAGAGAGGTATATCAAAATAATAATGGATATGTATGAAGGGGCAAAAACGTGTGTGCGAGTACCAGTCGGAGACACAGACTTTTTCCCGGTGGAAGTGGGACTATACCAAGGATCGGCATTGAGCCCATTTCTCTTCACAATAGTGTTGGATGAGATCACCAAGTCTATACAAGAGCCAGTCCCGTGGTGCATGCTGTTTCCGGATGATATTGTCTTAATATCAGAATCTAAAACGGTGCTTAATGAGAGGTTAGAACAGTGGAGAGCAGAACTAGAGCACAGAGGCTTAAGGATAAGTCGCTCTAAGATGGAATACATGCTTTGTAACTTTAGTGGTGAGGCTGAAGAGGACACCCAAATCAGTATCTAGGGCATGATGGTACCACAGACGTCTAGGTTCAAATACCTGGGCTCGTACGTACAGAACGACGGAGAGATACACAGCGATGTAGCTCACCATGTGCAATCAGGATGGTGCACATGGAGAGCGGCATCAGGGATCCTGTGTGATAAGAGGTTCCCAGCAAAGCTAAAGGGAAAACTATAGTGTGGCAGTACGTACAGCTATATTATACGGAACAGACTGTTGGGCCATAAAGAAATTGCACCAGAGACAAATAGAGGTCGCGGAAATACGAATGCTGAGGTGGATATGTGGACACACAAGATTGGATCGAATAAGAAACGACATGTTTCGATAGAAGCAAGAGGTGGCTTGTATCACAGATAAAATACGAGAGGGAAGATTAAGATGGTTTGGGCACGTAAAGCGGAGGCCGATGGTAGCACCCCTCAGAGCAGTAGAGAACATCAATATAGAGGGTAAGAGGAGTAGAGGTAGACCTAGGTTGACTTTGGACGAGATAATTAGGCGAGATATGGTAGAATTGCACCTCTCTGAGCACATGATCGAAGATAGGAGTGCGTGGAGGCGTAGAATTAAAATTAAGGACTTTTAGCGGGATCTATGGATAGGAAGGGTAGACGTACACTTTTTGCTGGACCCCTGTTTTCCTCATTCTACCCTTATACGCGATTCTTGCCGCTTATTTGATGTACGCACATCCTAAATATTTATGTGTTTGATACTTGTGTGTTGTATGCCGTATATTATGATTGCTATTGTTATTGTTATTGTTATTTGTTATGGATCTCGTTAGTGAGTCGGGGGTCTCCTCGGAAGGGGTCTCTCTATCTCCCAAGATTGAGGAAAGACTAGCCTCCATCTACCCCTCCCAGACCCTGCACTTGAGTGGGATTTACTGGGTATGTTTGTTTGTTTGTTTGTTTTATGTGTGTGTGTGTTGTGTGTGTGTGTGTGTGTGTGTGTGTGTGTATGTATAAGGACTTTGTCATTTGCACTTTTAAAAATCGAATTTCTTTTGTAATTAAACAAACCTGTAAAAGTTATATTAAAGACTGATGCTAACCAAAGATCTCTCAACATGCGTTTTGAAGTACAAGAAATTTATTTTGAAAGATTTGAAAATGCATAAAGAAATCTCACTAAGTGTCAAATCTTTCAAATTCAAACACATAATTCTTCCGAAGCCAAAAGTGAAGTCTTTTGAAGATTTAAGACAAAGTCTTCCGAAGCTTGTTGACTAATTTCTTCTGAATACAGAGAAGACATGCTTTCTCTGACACTACTTTTGAGAAAAGTTGAACCACTTTTTGCCGCCATCTCCAAAGACACGAATGTATACAAGTTAGTGATTATCTCCATACTTTTGTCAACTATACATTATAGTGTTTGAGTCTATAATTTTCCACTCTTAGTGTCCAACTGGCCTTCAAAGTATAGCTGACTATAGTATGTAGTATAAAATATCTCATGTAAGCAGTCCTTAGGACTAAGCCTTATAACAATTGTAAAACACTTGAGAGCAATATACATCATCCTTGAAAGCCAATACTTGTTTGTTCTTGTGTTCTTATTTTGTTCTTTGTTTCATCTGCTTGGTTTCTTATTTGATCTATTAAGTGTTGTATTCTCCACCTTATGAAATTGTTGCACAACTATAACCGGTCTTGCAATTGGTATTAGAGATTTTTAGGCTCTTGATTCTAAGATCTCTCCATATTAATACTCTTTAGTTTTATAAAACACTTACTTTCTCAAATGGCAGCTCTTACTAAGGTAGAAATGGAAACCAACACTATGACTATATCTCCACTAATCACTCATAATAATTTTGATACTGTATGAGGATAGAAGGCTTCATCAATTCCGAAGACTGCAGAATGTGGATATGTGTTATCTCAGGACTTCACATCCCAAACACTACTTTAACAACTGCTGGAGGTAGGATGATACCAAAGGATGTTGCTAGCTCTTTTGTAGAAGACCCTCATAAGTGTGCCTATGGAATGCATCATATGTAGTGGTACAACACATTATGCTAAGGATTACATCTTCAATCCGAAGAGTACCATCCACATGAACAAGAAGAAGACTTCTGAGAGGAAGAAAAAATATGTTTGGAAGGAAAATGGCTTTCCTTCGGAAGCTCCAAGGTGACAAAAAGAGGAAAGATGGAAAACTGTATTTGGAAGCAAGTTTTCTCTCAGAAGAAAGAAATGCTTCCAAATCACTAAAGTCTGCTGTAGTGGATGTAAAAGCACTAAAGTCTGCCAAGTCTAATATTCCAAAGATGATGTGAAAGATGAAGGAATGCCATATGACTGAAGTTTCTTCATCAACAACAGCCAAGGATCCTCAAAGATTGCATATAGGATTAATAACTGTTGAACTATATACAGTTCATCTTGATGAGCCCAAGACCAGCCAGGCTTGGGTTTCTAAATATAACTAACCATCTCTTTTTCATGAACACTAATAGCTGAAAACAAGAGAAATGTATGAAGCATTGATAGTGACTGTTCAAGGCACATGACAGGCAATGACTCTTTACTTTAGAAATTTGAGAAAATGGATGGAGGGCTAGTTCTTTTTGGAGGACAGTCAGGTGGTTACATCAATAGAAGGGGCAGGGTCATAAACCATAAGCTTAGCATTGAGAAGGTAAACTTTATTAAAAAAACTGAGTACAATCTCTTGAGTGTATCTCAATTTTATGACCCGAGACATAACATGTTCTTCACTGAGCATAAGTACATTGTTCTCAAGCTAAGGGTGATCATTCCTCAAGATCATATCCTACTCAAAGCCCCCAGGAATGAAAACATGTACAAGATGGATTTGGAGGAAACCTCTCTATAAAGGGAAGTTTCTTGCTTTATATCTAAAACCAATAATGATGAGTCTTTTGTTTGGCATAAGATAATTTGCCATGTAAACTTTAAGAACATGAATAAATTAATTAAAGATGATTTGATAACTGGAATGTCAAAGAAAGAGTTTACAAGCGATGACCATTATGTTGCATGTTTGAAAGAAAGCAACACAAAGTCTCTCACAAGCCAAAGGAAATGAACTCATTCAATACTACCCTACACTTATTACATATGGCTCTTTTTGGCCCCACCAGTGTAATATGTTTAGGAAGAACTTCATGTTGCCTTGTTTCCAAAGATGACTTCACAAAATATACTTGGGTTTTCTTTCTTAAAAGTTAGCATGAGACCCTTGAAATCTTGAGATACATCTTTCTGAAAATTTAGAATCAATGTGATCACAAGGTCAACATCAGATAGCCAAATTTGCTAAGAAAGCAGATGATGGCATTGGATACTTTTCCCAAGCTAAGGCTTATAGAGTATACAATCTCAGAACTAGAGTAGTTGAGAAGTCAGCCAATGTGACCTTCAATGAACACACTCCTAGTATGGAAGGATCTGGTCCTGATTGGTTATTTGGTCTTGATTTAGTTACCAACCGTTTTAACAAATCATGTGAAGATGTATGAGGAACAACAGGTAATAAATCTACTGGAGATCTTGATCCAAGATTTGAGCTGAGAAGACCAAATGATAGAACTTCTTCAGCTCTAGTGGTAACAATCCCAACAAGTGGAAATCATGATAAACTTTTCAACTGATGCATCTGAGGTGCCAACCAATTCAAGCAATGAGGCACAAAACTCAAATGAAGGGATTTCAAATGTCAAAATAGATGGAGATAGTGAAAGTGATCAAGAATTTCATGATGCAGACAACCACTTCACTGAAGACAACATAAATGATGTCACACACTCTCTAGATCAAGTTATACTTGATGGGTGTGCTAATGTGGTAGGTGATACTCAATCACCAGAAAAATGAGAATCCACAAGTCCCATCCTATGAAAAATATCATTGGAGAAATTGGACCGGGGTGAGAACAAGAGGACAAATCCATGAGAAAAATGTTTTTCTACACTCTTGCTTCATGTGCAAGATTTAGCAAAAGAAAGCTGATGAGGCCTTGAAATATGGAAGCTGGATTGAAGCAATGTTGGAGGAACTGCTTTAATTCAAAAGACAAGGTGTTTAGAACCTATGTTCTCTTCCTCCTGGGAAGATGCCAATAGGTGCCAAGTGGGTTTTTAAAAACAAGAAAGATGATAGAGGGCTTCTCATCAAGAACCAGGCAAGAATAGTAGTACAAGGGTACACTCAAGAAGAAGGGATTGACTACACAGATTTCTTTGCTCCTGTAGCAAGACTTGAAGCTGTAAGGAAAATACTTGCTTTTACTACATCCAAGGATTTTAAGGTCTACCAACTCGATGTCAAGTGTGCATTTTTATATGGGGTGATAGATGAAGAACTGTATGTCATGCAACCACTTGGCTTTGCAGACCCAGATCATCATGATTATGCTTGCAAGCTTGACAAAGCTCTTTATGGGTTGCATCAAGCTCCAAGGAAGTGGTATGAGACACTATTACAATAACTAATTCAACATGGTTACAAAATAGGTACTATTGACAACACACTTTTCATCAAAAGAACAGGATATGACTTGATGTTTGTTTAAGTTTATGTTGATGGTATTATCTTAGGGTCAACTAAATGAAAGACTCTGCAAAGAGTTTAAGAAGCTGATGAAGAATAGGTTTGAAATGAGATCCATAAGGGAACTCAATTTCTTTCTAGGAATTCAAGTGAAGCAAGTTGAGAAGGGCATATTTATAAAAAAGTCAAAGTATGTATAAGACATACTAATGAAATTACATCTGACTGATTGTAAGGTTACTAAGACTTCCACAGTCGTTAACCACTCCCTAGGACCTGATCTTGAGGTAAAGGGGATTGATGAACATTTTTACAGTGATATGATTGGATCTCTTATGTAGCTAACAACCAGAAGTGATATCATGTTTGTCACATGCATATGTGCAAGATATCAAGCCAATCCCAGGATATCACACCTGGTTGCTTTAAGAGGATTCTTAGATACCTCAAAGGAGCTCCCAAACTCGGACTTTGGTATCCAAAGAATTCTGAATTCAATCTATATGCATGTACAGATAGTGACTATGGTGGCAGCAATATGATGCAAAAGTCTATATCAGTGGGATGTCAATTCCATAGTGAAAGTATAGTCTCATGGTAATGCAAGAAGCAATCTTGTGTATCTGCATCAACTGCTAAAGCTAAATACATTGCTCCTGCAAGCTGCTATGCTCAAGTGCTTTAGATTTAGAATCATATGCTAGATTATGGATTTAACTTCAAGAAGAATCCTATCCACATAGATAACAACAATGCTATCTCTATTACAGAGAATCCAGTGTAGCACTCAAAGACAAAGCACATCAACATCAGGTATCATTTGATAAGAGTTAGTTTTGAAAACATATTGATTAAAATGCTCAAAGTTAACACAAATGGACAATATGCTGATTTCTTCACAAAAGCTTTTGATGAACAAAGACTTACATATGTTGTATCAACTATTGGGATGATTAACTTTGAGTAGATTTCTTAAAATAACCGCAAAAATGTTTTTCAAACATGTGTTTATTTAAAGTTGTCTAATTTATCATTCATATAAGCCCTGTTTATATTGGAAGAAATTTTTTAAAGTAAATATTCATTAGATTTTAAGAATTATGGATCGATATTCTTTTGGAAGACATTAAATTGACTTCGGAAGAACATTATGTCTTTAAAACTTATAACTACTTACTAAGGGATTTAGCCTTGGAAGAAATTCCATTATACATTCCGAAGCTTAAATATGCTTCTAAGTACTTATATGTTTTGAATGACAATTTTTTTAAAAGCAATTCAGTCTCGGAAGTTTTATTCTGTTCTTGAGTAAAACTTCTAAACTCTAATATCTTCCGAAACCAAAACCGTCTCGGAAGCAAAATTACTCTAAGGACATTTTCTTCCGAAGCAATTCTTCCAAAACTAAGGAATATCTTCCGAAGTGAACTTTACTTCAGAAGCTTTCTTTTAAACTTCAGAATGCAAATTACATTCGTAACACTTTCAAGTTACAAAATAACTATTTCTGGGCACTTTTTCAGAGGTGGGACCGACATCCGGATTTCAAAATTTATCATTTAGCAATAACCTTTTCTCACATCCAAGCATATAAATAACCTTTACATCCGGTTCCCCCTCTTTCTTCTTCCTCTTCATCCCAAATCTTCTATCCCTAAATCACCTACAAACCCTTGTTGTTCTTCCATTCTCTTTCATAAAAAGCTTCAACCCTGAACCCTAAAACCAGTCACCCTTTGTCATGCACTTACATAGGCAACACAATCATGTTGCTCGGTTATCTTTTGAGAAAGATCTTGGTTTCTCAAACATTTGCCGCTTTCTTTCTCATTCATCATACCTCACCGTCCTCACCACAGACCCTCGTTTGCATGAAGATCAACTGCTAGAGTTTTGGAAGACCTGTCAATGGGTCATCTTATACGGTGAGAAGGCACTATCTACAATAGTATAGGGGAAGACTGTATTCATCACTTCAGCCACAATCAATCGACATTTGATGCTGGATGATGAAGAATGTGAGCTCTCCTTTCCTAAGAGGTAGTCAATGACTCATTCTAGCTGATGGGCTATGAAGGTGACTTCTCTATGATGACCTTCAGGAATGGAAAGGTCTCCTCTCAATGGAAGTACCTCTTCCTTATTGTAATCCACTCCTTATCCAACCAATATGGAGGTTAGGATCAAGTTTCTGAATCCCTCTCCTATATAGTATATGGAATGGTCCAGTTGATCAAGTGCAGGTATTTGTAGTTTATATATACAAACATACATGCTACTTAAATACCTTAGAATAATATTTTTTACATGTTCCCTAGATATAGCCAGCACATTCTCAACTGTGAACTAGGCTCACAGTTGAAGGGAACATGTAATGTCCTTAAATTGTGATAGATTAAGCTCGGTATCTTCAAAATAGTAAAGAAAACCACAGTTGGTTTTTCCAGGGTAGAAACAGCCCTTGTCCCAAAATTATTAGAGCTCATTGCTCAAGGTGACAACTTGGTAGCACCAGTCAATGTTGAACCCACACTTACTTCATCTTTAACTCCCACGCAACCATAAATAACCATCATCTACCAAAGAAAATCCAAACGAACCCCTGTACAAGCTACTCAGCTTGTGCAGGCCCCCATATTACCACCCATGTAGGAGGAAGTGGACACTGGAGCTCCCACTTCCCTTGAGGAGCAAACCACTCCCATCTCACCAATGATCAGTGCTGAGGTTCCTAATTGCTCAACCTCATAAGCTTATTACCCCAGCCTCAAACCTTCATCCTAAGTCTCAAAACTCAGATGAATAACTTTAAGGGGAAAGCTGCCATCCCCAGGATTTGGACCTCAACCAACCAATCCTTAACCTACAATTCTATGATGATAAGGATATGGGATTTAGTGAGTACCATGAGTCTCTCTTCTCCTCCCTTGTTCACGAAGAGCTGAGTGCTACTTCTACTCCCATATATAGCCCACACATCCATCCATGACTGAGGTGCACCTTTTTGAACAAGTTTAGGAGGTGAATGCGGAAGAGGCTCTCATTTTTATAAGTGATTACATCTTTAAGATCTCAACCACGGTAGCCCAGCTACTTGGCACTTCTTATGAAGCTGTCATTAAGCAGAGGATCTAGAGACCAAGAAACAATATCTAGTGGTGATGGAGATGACGTTGGTCATGTACTCTTATCCCCCAATAATTCTTCTGATGAAGATGAGGAGAGTATGCAACTAAAGGTGCAAACATTGACAATAACCTGCACCTATTTGGTCTCTAAGGTTAGTCACCTAGAATCTTTGTTGGCTACCTTACAAACAAAGGTCCTTAATTATTAACTTGAGATCATTGATCTCTAGGGCAAGTTAGCTTGGAGGCCTACCAGGCATGCTCAACCAAATCCACAAGAACATGTAGATATAGTAGACCTAACCTCCAGCTCACTTGTGCAAGTAGGTAATGCTACCAAAAAGGGGGGAGAAAGTCACCATAACCATAGAACTTAGGAGCACTTCCCAGAGTACGGACATTGAGGACTCACTACCATCACTTGCAATTTTCAAGACTCAACAACTTCTTTAGGCCCACATCAATGTTGATGCCATTGTTCAAAGTCTATTTGAGGAGGGTGTACCAAGGGCTATGTCACCTCCATCCCACCTTGCTAACAATCTAATAGTAGGATAGAGGTATGACAATGATAAAAGAACCCCGGTGCTTTCTAGATATCAAGTTCAACAAGAAGTTTTCAACTTCCAAACCCTGAGATTCTATGAAAGCTTTCCTGTGGTTGACCTACCATTTGTCAACCCAAGCCAAAACAATCAAGCTGATAGGTTAGCTGAGATTGTTCAACTAAGGGTGTCTGAGGAGTTCAAGAGAAGAACTAGTTTATATAGACAGAGTGTCACACCCTTAAAATCCGCATGCGGGGTTTTACCGCGAGGCGCGTGACAAACTAGGATCTCAGTCATTAGTTACTCAGAACGACTCTATATGAACTAATAAACACAATCAAAGTTTAACTTTAAAATGTGCGGAAGCATTTAAATAATATGAAGACACAAATCAAAGTAACATATAAGGAAAAATGCGCAAACAAACTGCCCGGCCATAATGCAAACAACCAAGAATAACTGTTTAAAATAAACATATCCCAACATAATGCTTTAAGACAATGCTGATAACTCAATGATGCAGACATGTGCGTGCTCCTAGACGACTAGCAACCTTAACCTGAGAATAGCATAGTAAACAAGTCAACACAATGGTTGGTGAGTTTAAGAGTTTGCGTTTTAATTATAAATCATTAAACAGTTGTAATGTATAAGCAGTGTATTGCAACAGATAGATAATCTATTAACAATAAATATTAATCATAGTGATTTCGCAATTGAAGCTGACTGTGATAAGTTTATTGTCTCCTGGCATGACTTACCACATCATGGCAAAGTTCATTAGGACATAATTTCACCCGTTTGACCTCGAGTCGCACAGGTTGGACTCGTCAGACCCAGTAATACTACCCAAATTTCCCCCCTATTCAATATTAAAAATTCGAAAGTGTGAGGACTTTTCCATGGTAAATAGCACTATAATAATATTATACACAACTTAAATATATAGAGTGTTTGTAAATTACTAGTATGCTATCTCCCCCAAAAGAGGCTATGTAAAAGAGTGGGGCATGAACTCACCTGATACACGTAAAGAATACTTAGGGTTTAACATGACAAGAACAAGTGGAAAGACAACCTTAGAGGTTACCTAGAACACGCAAGTACATAAGTATGTGTATACAGAGAACATAATGGAACCCCAAGTACTCCACAAACCAAAGACTCAAGGTTTCAGAAAAAAAACAGACACGTTTGACCCAGTTGACCCGTTTGACCAGTTGGTGACATTATGGGTGATAATTCATTTAAGCAAGCATAATCATACATCATACATGGTTAACATACAAATGGATCACATGTGACACTACATTACCCATATGTACTACTTAGATCATCATACCACCAAATATCATAATCACATTTATTAACCAAGTTCATTCCATCCAACATACACAACAATGATCAATTTCCAGTCCCAAACATGATTCCCTAATCAATAATAATAATTCATCATCATACATGATCACCAAAATATATGCACCATATATGATCAACCAAGCATCCATACAACTCAATTAACACATTATATCATATTAGGCATCCTCAATAAGCACTCTAGCATGCTCTTAATATCAAGAACATGTCCAAATCATGATATCCAAAGTTCATCAAAAATAAAGTTTCCCTTTTAGGAATGTAACACCCAAAAGTGATCTATCATCCATAACAACCACAATTTCATCAATTTCATACCTAATCAAGTTCATAACATATCTAGACATGACCATTAACACCTAATCAACATGATTCATCAGTTTCATACCCAAAAAGTTACTATCTTTAGTAATGTATGAACTATAACATGTATTCTTGAATTCCCAATGTTCATAACAACAATCTAACATCTAGTCATCATCATAAACACATCCATAACATCAATACATTAACAATTCAACATTACACGTAAAATAAAGTTACTATTCTTAGTAACCTATGAACAATGCACAAAAAACGTAGCTTTATTGCATAATCAACGTTGACTAACATATATACAATGTAACTAACATACTAACATCATCAAATATAGAGAACTCGACGTCCAAATCATCTAATTCGAACTAGGGTTTGGCCAAAGTGAAAAATCATGAAAAACATCCAAAACCAACCTTTAATTCGTGAAAAGCAACAAGGTTTGATTCTTCTAATGCCTTCTAACACTTGAAATCGATCCAATCCGAGGTCTAATTGGTTGTTTTTGGTCGAAATTCGCAATGGAGGGGGATGGAGATGCAAGTCGCGACCGATGGGGTGTTTAGGGTTGGGTTTTGATTTTTAATTTTATTTAATTACCCATAATTACCCTTTAAGCCCTTGTAACTTGTATTTTATAAAAATTAGGTTTTAAATAGTTTTTAAAAAGGTTTTTAACTACTAAACACAATTATTATTAGTCACGAATGATAATCTTGCATAATTTTCACTTGTCACACAACACACAAAATAAATAAAACAAGTTATCACGTTACGCGATTAATTTACTAATTAATATTTAAAAACACACAAACACATAAGCATAATACAATAATCACATGATCAGTTAAATTATCATTAGTTTATCATTATCAATTATTATCAGGTCACCAACATTAAACAACAACTAGTGTGTGCTCACGACACATGTATGCAAGAGTTAACGGAACTAATGGAGTTTGGTAACGGAAAAATTACCGGATGTGAGATTATCCCCATGTTGAAAGAATTTTCGTCCCAAAAATTACATTACATGGTGAGTGTTCTATCACTGGTCTACTGCATTGCGACACAGAAATCAAAATCGAGTGAGTTTCGGATGAGTTGTCACATCATCCTCATGTTGAAAGAAATTTCGTCCGGCTCTTCGAACAGTTGAGGATACTTAAGCTTCATTTGGTCTTCACGTTCCCACGTGAATTCTGGTCCACGTCACGAGTTCCAACGAACTTTGACTATAGGTACCTTACTTTGCTTAAGTGTTTCACCTCACGGTCCATCACCTCGACTGGTTCTTCAATAAAGCTTAATTGTTCATCCACTTGAACTTCCTCTAGCGGTACGACCATCGTTTCGTCAGTTAAACACTTCTTTAGATTCGAAACGTGAAATATATCATGGATTCCACTTAGCGAATCAGGTAGAGCTAATCGATAGGCCACTGGACCTATTCTTTCCACTATCTCAAATGGTCCAACGTATCTCGGATTTAGCTTTCCACGCTTTCCAAACTAAACTACGCCTTTCTATGGTGAGACTTTTAATAAAACTTTGTCGCCAATTTGGAACTCTAAGGGTTTCCGTCGCTTGTCTGCATAACTCTTCTGTCTGTCGTGCGCTGCAGTTATACGGTTTCGTATCTTCACAATCTTCTTAGTTGTCTCATGTATTACTCGGGACCCGTTAGTTGACTATCACCAATTTCTGCCCAGCAAACTGGTGATCTACATTTTCTCCCATACCAAGCCTTGAAAGGTGCTGCCTGTATGCTAGTATGATAACTGTTGTTATAAGAAAACTCCACCAATGGTAGGTGAACTTCCCAGTTATTCCCGAAATGAATCATATAAGCACGTAGCATATCCTCCAATGTCTGTATGGTATGCTCACTCTGACCATCAGTCTGTTGATGATAAGCAGTACTCATATCCAATCGTACACCTAGAGATTTCTGCAGTGGTTGCTAGACGTGTGACGTGAAACGAGTGTTGCAGTTAGAAATAACTGAGATCGGTACACCGTGTCTCGAAACGATCTCCTTAAGGTATAGTCGGGTTAATTTCTCCATCTTGTCAGTTTCCTTAATTGCAAGAAAGTGAGCAGACTTTGTCAACCGATCAACGATAACCCATATCGTGTCACAACCAGTATTAGTCCAGGGTAACTTAGTAATAAAATCCATGGATATTTATTCCCATTTCCACATTAGTATCTCGAGTTGTTGTAACAGTCCGGATAGTTTTTTGGTATTCCACCTTTACCTTCGAGCAGGTCAAACACTTGCTCACATAGGTAGCTACATCCGCTTTCATGTTAGGCCACCAATAGTGCGCCTTTAGGTCATGATACATCTTGTCAGATCCCGGATGTATAGAATACTTAGATTTTTATGCCTCACTCGTAACTAAATCCCTTAGATTTCCATAGATAGGCACCCAAAGTCTATCCATGAAATAACGAATTCCATCCTCTCTCACCTTCAATCGTTTATCCATCCCCCGTAACGACTCAGACCCTATATGTTCTGCTTTTAAGGCTTCTATCTATGCTTCCTTAACTTGTTTAGGCAGGTGGGTACTGATTGTAAGCTGTAAGGCTCGCACCCGTCTGGGTTTAGCTGTTTCTTTCCAGCTTAAGGCATCGGCAATGATGTTTGCCTTTCCCGGATGATACTTGATAGCACAGTCATAGTCGTTCAACAACTCTACCCAGCGCCTTTGCCTCATGTTCAGTTCCATTTGCTCCAAGATATGTTGAAGACTCTTGTGATCGGTGTAGATAGTGCACTTGGTACCGTACAAGTAATGTCTCCAAATCTTTAAGGCAAACACCACTACACCCAATTCCAAGTCCTAGGTGGTATAGTTCTTCTTGTGAGCCTTTAGTTGTTTCGAGACATAGGCTATCACCTTATCTCGCTACATCAAGACACAACCCAATCCCTGAATGGATGCGTCACAATACACCACGAAATCATCTGTTCCCTCTGGCAGTGCCAATATCGGTGCACTTTAGAGTTTCTATTTTAACAGTTGAAAAGCCAATTCTTGACTCTCACCCCATTTGTACGACGTTCCCTTGTAAGTCAAGGCTGTGAGAGGTTGTGCGATCTTAGAAAATCCCTCTATGAATCGTTGATAATATCCTACTAACCCAAGGAATTACCGTATCTCGCTCGGTGTTTTGGGTACAAACCAATTCTTTATTTCCTCAATCTTGGCAGGATCCACATGTATCCCCTTCTCATTAACAATATGACCTAAGAATTGCACTCACGTATCCAGAAATCACACT
>BJCO01729621.1:0-10268 GCA_018326465.1 Flaveria floridana
AGAGTTTGAGGATGGAATTTCAGTTTGAGGTTTAGGCATTTGAGCTTTAGGAGGAGACTGTGGTTGTGGTTGAGTAGAATAAGCAGGTGTACTATGAAGAATCCTGCTCCCATAAACAAATCACCTTCATCTTCAGGAGTTGTCTGATCTTTTGCAAGAAATGCATTCTCTACTGTATTTGCTGGAGAAGCAACATACTTATATTATGATGTTGATGCATGTCTGTCATTGTTTCTTGAACTCTCGTCAATCTCTACTGATTCAATCTTTACAATGAGAAGATCAAGATCCATTGGAAACTTTTCAGTGTGTTTCAACAAAGTAACAGTCTGTTTCCAGGATGATGGTAGTGCATTTAGAAGTCTGTTATTTAGATCTTCAAGATCATTCTTGATTCAAAAAGTAGACATTTCTGTTGTAAGTTGCACAAATCTGTTCATCATCTGATTAATTGTCTCTCCTGAGATATGGTCAAATAATTAAAGTTGCCTTTTCAGTTTCTGTTTTCTAAGATCTTGAATTTCTTTTCCTCCTTCACAGATAACTTTCAATGCCTTGTACATTGTATATCCAGTTTGATAATTTTCAAGCCTTGAGAGAACTTCCAATGGTAGCCCTTTGCATATGAGAGAGTAAGCCTTGATATCATTTTTCACCTTCTTTAGATCATCTCCATGTAGATTGTCTTCAGGATAAGGTTCTTGTGTATCTTTTGTATACACAAAACCTCTATCTGGACCATCAGTAGTCACAAGTATATAAGGTCCTTTTTCAATTGATTTCCATAAATTAGTGTCTATAGAATTCAAATGATGCTTTAACCTAAGAGACTAGTTTTTGAAATCAGCTCTATTTTTAAGTTTAGGAACTCTATTTTCAGAATCTTCCGATTTCATCATTCTTATATTTTTGTTAATTTTCTAAGTTTTTGAATTAAGAAAAGAATTAAAAATATTTTTGGATTTTTCAATTTTTTTTATGAAAAATGTCTAAGTGACAAATGATATCAAAGGAGATGCGTCTGAACAGAGATAAAACGTCCCAACAGTATGAAAACGCCCCAACAGTATCAAAACGCCCCAACAGTTGACAAACGTCTAAGGGATTGCTAACTTCCAAAATGCCCAAGTTGATGTGCCTAGAATTTTGATTTCCAAACTGCTCAATAGTACTAAAACTCCCAAACAATGGTAAAACGTCTATGGTAAACCGCCTTAACAGTTGAAAAACGCCTAAATAGTGTTCAAGCGCCTGAACACTTAGGAAAATTTCAGTGATTTTTAACCGTAATGCGCCACATTCATCATGTTCATATGAATATAACGAACTCTGAATTTCTGAAATCCTTCAAATGTTGATGAATTGAACTGAAACTTTCCAATTAGTTCAATATAATGCCGATAATCATTCTTCTAGCATCAATTTCAGTAATTATCAACAAGAATCCACTCAATTTCTAGAATTTCAGTTCGTAAACTCAAGAACTTTTTCGAACACTTTTTCACTGATTCAATCAATTTTGATGAATTATAATGTGATTTGTGATTCAAATCATGTTTCTGATAATGAAACACAACTTTAATTCACAATGTTTCACTTGAATTGTCAATCAATTACAGATTTCAGTGAATTTTTGAAGTTTCTATGTTTGACAGAACTTCAAAAACACTCAACCGAAAGCTTTGATACCATTTGATAGGATCAAATTCATTAATCTGTAATGAATTATGTAAACAATTCAAAGAAAACACAAACAATTGTAATCAAATCAAGCACATATCAACAAAATTCATAATTTCATTGATATAGCAAAGACAATTACAATAGTAAGAAAGCAGTACATACAAAATCTTACGTACTCTAATTCTACTCTAGTCTAAGCTATATATACTAGTAACAAACTAGAGACTATCTATTTACAATTCTAGTCCCTATACTATGACAAAATTGTAAAAGACACTAAGACTAATGTTAATCTTTCTAGAGTAGTAACAAGTTGTGGTACTGACGCGTCCACATCCTTTATGTAGGCCAGATAAGCACTACATCCACGTCTCATGCACTTTTCTGCCACCACCATCGAAATCACCTTTGGAACCGTAGTGACGCGATCAACGTAGACCGTCACCCAACTTCCATCGGGCGCAACTAATGGAATCATCTTCTTGCGGCACACGATGTTTGCTTCATAGGTTGCTAACCAATCCATCCCTAGCACTACATCGAATCCGCCTAGAGGCATCACATACAATTTAGCAGAAAACCTATGACCTTCTAGTTCTGTGGCACTGTCCTCTATCACATTAGTAATTCTAGTAGATTTACCAATAGCAGGTTTTACATCAAAAGGTTCACCAATATTTCTACTACTAACAGGCATCTTCTCACAGAAAACAGTAGAATGAACCTCCTACTACACCAGAATCAAACAACACAGAGGTACAAGTTTGGTTTACTAGAAACATACCTGATATGACATCAGGATCCTCTCTGGCCTCCTCCCGCGTTGTCGTGAAGGATCTATCACTCGCCCTTCTTCATTATAGAACTCTCGGCCCGTGGCTTCTTGCAGTCCCTGCTTACATGGCCTTCCTCACTGCAGTAATAACACCGTATAAGTCTACACATTTTCGCCACATGGTCGTGCTTCCCACACATGAAGCACACATTTAAGCCCCACTTACATTCACAAACGTGCTCTCTCTCACATTTACCACACTTTTTTATCCTTAAACTTGATGACCCCACTCTACGGTCATCCACCTTCGTCCTCTTGTTGTTTGGAGTGAAACCGGCACGTCCAAACCTCTTCCCACTCCAGTGCCTGTCACCACCATCGGTCTTCTTCACCTCGACTACTACCACTTCTCTCTCATCGTACAACCTCCCCGCTAAGTCCATTGCCGACCTGAAAGTGGTTGGTCGGGCAACAATCAAGTTCCTGCGAACATCAGCTGGCAATCCTTGGATGTACTTCTTGATCTTCTTCAACATCGGCGTCACCTGATCTTGTATTAGCCTTGCCATCTCGTTAAACTTGGTAGTATACTGCTGGTGTGTCATGGTCCCCGCCTCCAGCTGTAGGAACTCCCTCTCCATCTTTTCTAACTCCCTTTGAGGATAGAACTCCTCGATCACCAGCTTCTTCAACTCCGACCACCTCATCCTGCTAATGGCCCTGCTACACTCAGCCTGGACAATATTGTCCCACTAACATAAGGGCGTGTCCATAAATGAGTGGATAGCAAACTCCACCTTCTGATCTTCTCGGCACTAGCTGATATCAAGCACTACCTCCATCTCTCTCACCCATCAGTGAGCAGCAGCAGCACTACCATTCCCATCAAAAGTCGGGGGCTTGCATCTTCAAAATGCCAAGAGTCACAGCCTTATGCAGTCTCTTGCACCGCTTCTTCCTCCTCCTCCTCACTCGAGACAACCGTCTCAGTCTCTGGTCGCTCTCCTCCTTCTCTCCCCATATTCTTCCTCCTTTCCTTCCTTTCGTCCTCCCTCACAGCCTTAATCACCTCAATTAACACAGACGGCAGGATCGTCTGCATGACTTGATGTACCTCTTCTACTATTGCCTCTTTCTCTGAGGCCCTCAAGTTTGCACTCTTGTTAACTCCCTCATGCTGATGAACCTCAAGATCAGCAGGGGTTGTCTCAGCATCTCTAGCCTGGTTCCTCATTACACGTGGTTCAGCACCACTTCCACCCCGTGCTCTACCTCTAGAAGCCTTAGACGATCTACCTCCAACCATTCTGTAATCAATATAAGATTCAAACACTAACACGGTCATTCAAGGTAATGGCTCAGTTTATGTTGAGTGTAGTAAGTCCCTAATTATAGTGGACAGTTGTGATTAGCCACTTACTTTACTCTTCACACCCTAAGCATTTCCTATCCTGACTACATCAGTATCTAAATCTACTATGAACACATAAGTCAAATAGCACACGCACGTAATACTAATTAACTTTAAGAAAAGAAATACCTGATGACACGTAACTACTCGGGCTGGCATCCCCTTCCCTTAGTCCTATTCTCAGTTTAAGATTAGGTTTTTGAAAATATTTACCTAATTCTCTTAAACTTTGTCTCTGATACCAACTTGTAAGGCACCGTTCCCGGGGACCTTACATTTGGACAATCATCACATCATTTCATATATATATAATTCATAAAATAAGCAGCAGAAACAAATTATCAAAAAACCATTCATTCTATTGATAAATACCATTGTTAAGCAATACAACATTGTTAGATTACAAAAGCCTCATTCATTTGCATTACAAAACCACAATATTATTATGCGTGAATGGATGATAGTCTTGCCCTGCCAAGCAGCCCCACCGCGTTTAATCCTCAGCAACATTACCTGCCAACTGAAAATGCATAAATGTCAGCGTTACTGAGTGAGTTCTAGTTTTGAAGGTATCAAAACACTTATACGGTTCATACAAGAAAATACTTTCTTTACTTTTGTATGCAAGCATTCATTGTACATACAACAAGGCATAACCTTATTCTTTATTCCTTATCTCCCTTATTCGTTCGTTTTGTACTTTGTCATTATCTTTCGTTATCGTTTGTTTCGTATTTGGTCATTTCGCTTGTTTTGTACTAATTCTAGATCCTGTCAAGCTTTTCCCCCATCGTGGCCTGAAGCCACCATTCCGGCCACAAAGCCTCATTACAAATTGGCACAAAGCCCATGGCCCGAAGCCACTATTTCAGGACAAAGCCTCATTACTAATTGGCACAAAGCCTGTGTCATATCTTGGCACAAAGCCCGGGGTCGAATGACAAGGATCACATTTCATACTGTGGATTCATTCACCAAGAGTGATCCCCCTGTGTGTGAACCCTCATGGGTTAGCCAAAATCGCACGCTATAATACACACCGTTGAGCTAACAACTCTCAAAGATTTATGATCCTCCTTTCTTTCTGCTTGCAAGCCTTTTCTTTTTTCATTATGTTTCACTTTTCATCTTTATTATCTTTCACTTTGTTACGTTATAATCTACATTCATTCACACATACATCATACTACGTAAAGTCATAACATAATACTTAACGTATATTGTAATGTAATATATATATATATATATATACGTATATGTATATATATGTTTTGGAAAATTATTAAAAGATAACACATCATGCACATATGCATATAATAAATTCATCATCACATCATAAATATTTTATGCATAAACCCTCACATATTCATGCTTGGAATAGTCCAAAACAGTCCATAAGTCAAACTAGGGTCAAACCCTAAAATTCTGTTTTTCCGAAATTTCTAGAAAATTCGTAAGTGTTGGGTGCATGGGCACTATGCAGGCGCATGAGCCCTGCGTAGGCACATCTACACTATGAGGGTGCATGGTCTTACACTTAGCTGTTTTTCATAAACTCTTGGGCGCATGTACTGTTCAGGCGCATAAGCCTATACTTAGGCACCTGAGGAAGATGTTGGGCGCATGAGCACAATTTTAGCGCATCACCCCTATACTTAGGCATTTCATTAAACACTTAGGCGCATGAACTACTGTTCAGGCGCATCAGTATAAACTTAGTAATTCTAAGGCACTTTCTAGGTGCATGAGCTATTGTTTGGGTGGATGATGATCTACTTAGACTTTCTAGGTCAAAATTTCAGGCGCATGGGCCCTGTTTGGGCGCATCACCTTACTTGAAACTTTTTTAAGGAAAAAAGCTAGGCGCATGGGCCCTGTTTGGGTGCATGAACACCAACATACACATTTTCTAATATATTTTTTAGTCCCAAACATAATCTTAGCATATTCTAAGCCTTACACTACTATTCTAAATCTTAACACATCACGCACAACCATAAAATACCAACATGCTAGTATATATACATACGGTTACACATACCAAAGTTTTAAAAATGGCTTCCATGCATTTTCAGCCCCAAAATTATTAAAAACATGTAAAATATGGGGTCTAGAAACTCACCTAACCTGCTTCCAAGCTTAATCCTTTCGACTTGAACTTTTTAGAAGATTCTAACACCTAGACATGTCTAAAACACATAGCCCGAACAGAAATACACACACATAAGAACATGTAGAATACGGTTACATGGTCAAAAATCCTTAAAACCAAACCCAATTATGTTAAATTTGCATACCTTGGCCGAATTTTGCAGCTTTCTCTCTCTAAATGTTGAAGATCTCATGCTCTCTCTCTAAAAGCCGAGACAGCTGATGTATGCAGAAGATGTGGGCGTCCATACCCACTTTAAATAAAATATTATTATTTTGTCCTTTGTACACTTTATACCCCTCCTCTTTGGCCTCCTTTTCTTTTCTCACAAAATATCCTTCTTTTCTTTCTCATTTCTTTTCTTTTTCTTATACCCCTCCTCTTTGGCCTCTTTGGAAAGTCACCTAGGTGTTACATCCCTAGTTTTGGCCTTACCAGCTTCTCAAAAAAAACCATCGTTATTAAGACAATTGCTTCAGCCAAGGGTCTGGGTGCCGTTCTTATGCAAGAGGGCCACCCTAGTGCTTTTATCAGCAAGGCTCTGTCTATCAAACAACAAGCTCTTTTAGTTTGTGAAAAGGAACTTTTAGCTATTTTGCTAGCAGTCAAGACTTCACATCATTATCTTATCACTAAACACTTCATCATTAAGACAGATCAGTAGAGTTTGAAGTATTTTCTTGATCAAAATATCATTACCACATTGCAACAAACTTGGTTATCGAAGCTGCTTGGGTATGACTATGAAATTACCTACAAGAAAGGGGTTGACAACAAGGCTGCTGATGCACTTTCATGTATGACGGTTATGGCCTTACTTTCCCTCACTCTCAGTTCAATCAATCCACCCTATGGGAAAGAATTCAACTTTCTTGGCAATCAGATCCTTATCTGTTGCTGTTACTTACTCGGTTGAAGTAGGGCAATGTTGTTAAGAATATGCATTGGGATGGAAAAGTACTTACTAGGAAGGGTAAGGTATTAATTGGGAATGATCCTTCCCTACAAGCTGACATCATTACTTGGTGTCATTCTTCACCCATAGGAGGCCACTCAGGGTTCAAACCTTCTTTGGCACGAGTGAAAGAATTGTTTTTTTCGAAAGGATTTTCTAAGACAGTTTATACGCCTGTCAAGGAATGTTCTACTTGTCAAAGAGTCAAATACAAAACAATTGTTATCCCTTGTCTTTTAAGTCCATTACCATTGCCTCAGTCCATATTCACAGATATCTCTATGGATTTCATATCCGGATTGCCAAAGGTTCAAGGCAAGAATACCATCTGGGTGATCATTGATAGATTCACCAAGTATGGTCATTTTATTTCCCTCAATCATCCTTACACAGCAGGTACTCTAGCTCAAATCTATTTGGATAACATCTATAAGCTCCATGGCAATCCGATTACCATTGTTTCGGATCGTGATCCCATTTTTATGAGTCACTTTGGCAGGAGTTTATGCGACCACAAGGGGTGGAATTTGCCACTTCAAGTGCCCACCACCCTCAATCAGAAGGTCAAACTGAGGTTTTAAACCATTGTTTGGGATCTTACCTCCGCTCGATAACCATGGATTCTCCATTACAGTGGGTCAAGTGGGTGCCATTGGCTCAGTGGTGGTATAATATTACCCACCATTCTACAACTCATATGTCTCCCTTTGAAGACTTGTTTGGGTATAAGCTGAACATTTATCTGCTCTATATTCCTGGGGATACCTCGTTAGCAGCTGTTGAGGATTTGCATCGCGATCGCGAGCGAATGATACAATTACTTAAGAAGCATTTTCAATCCACTCGAAATAGGATAAAGCAGTTTGCAGATATGCATCGTACTAAACGCACATTCAATGTCCGGGATTGGGTCTATGTGAAGCTTTAGTCATGTGTTCAAACATCTCTCAAGCTACACTGCAATGCCAAATTTGTTGCTCGATTCTATGGTCTCTTTTTAATACTGGAGAAAGTGGGTAATGTTGCTTACCATTTGGATTTAACTGCTTCTTCGATGATCCATCCGACATTTCATGTTTCTTACTTAACAGAGGCTTATGGGTCGTACACCCCAGTGCTTCCATTACCTGCGGGCCCTCGTTTTTCGTTACAACCTCGGGCTGTTTTGGATCATCGTGTAGTCAAGCGTGGTCGTCATTTCGCTGTGCAATTGCTCATCCATTAGCATTTTTGATGATTTATCACTGAAGCTTGATTCTATCACCGTAATGCCAAATTGGCTGCTCGATTCTATCATTGAAGCTTTATGGGAATTCAAAGATGATTTCTGTCTTCGTTTTCCTGATTTCCATTTGTTAGGGCAAAAATGTTCTTAACCAGGAGGTATTGTTAGGCCTAAAATGTAGTAGTTAGAATTGCGAGGGACTAAATTATACTATTGACTTGTAAGAGGGACTTTAAGTAACTGTGTCGTTAGTGGTTGTTACTTGTAATGAACTTAACTACCGGGCTTACCGTATATTAATAAAAGGGAAAGGCTAATAAAGAGGAGATTAGCTTGACTGTGTGTAAAATCTTTTCTTTCTGGATTCTACCCTAACAAAAAAGGAGGATCTCTAACAAGAAATATGTGTCACCAACCATAGGGGAGCTCACCTACAGTTGGACATCAGCTAAATAGATGAATGGATGGATGTATGTATGTTGTAATCCGTGATGACAGGGCTATTTGTTTTTTAGTATTCGCAAGTGCTTCATTTAGGAACCCACAACTAGTTTTAGTTACCTCATGTTGCTACCAAGGTTGTTCGCTTAACATCCACAGTCTGTTTACTAGGCAAATCCAGAGCAGAGATTGCTGCCATCCAGATTCAGGTAGATTATCATGGCAACATGGTAAATCATTATGTCAAACAGTTCTAAGTGTCACTGTGGGATATCAAGAACATACAAAATGTTAGGGTTCGATGACAATGCTTAACAGTTTTTATTACTTGAAAAGTTAAGAATACAATACAAAATAAAAGACTCAACTGTTTCTAACCTAGCTATTCTAAGAGATCACCACATCCTTTTAGATAAACATAAAATAATATAAATTAATCAAATAAAAATATCTACTTATTCTCAATATCCGATGTTAATCTCATCCAATCATCCGTAAGAGTTTATCATACCACCCTTGTATTTTCCATGCCATCCGGTTTGTTCCTTCATATTATATTGTTATTGTTCTCACACACCCACTCAAAATCACTTTTCTTCATTAACATACTTGGGCAAAACATCAATAACTTTACCTTTGATAGACTCTTTATTAGCACATCTACCACCTATATCTTTGTGTCCAGATATACAAAATCAATGACACTATTGAGTATTTTATTTTGTATGAAATGGTAGTGCACCTCTATATGTTTGGTGCATGCATGAATTTTTGGTTGCTCATCAACTTGGATTACAGAATTATTATCGTAAAATAGCTTCATTTTATCCTTGACTTTCTACATAAATTCTTTAATCAATTGAACCAACCATAGTAATTTTTCGGATGCCGTTGTCAAGGCTCTATAGTTTTCCTCGGTAGCTAGTAGAGATACTATCAGTTGGCATTTACTATACCATGACACCATGCTTTCACCGATGAATATCACATATCTAGTAGAAGATACTCTTCTATTAGGATAACCTGCATACTCTGCATCGTAAAACCCCTTTAATTCGATTTTACACTCCATCTTGAACACTCATTCAAGTGTAACTAAGCCTTTCATGTATCTTAGGACTTGTCGGGTTGTAAAAAATGGGACGTCTTCATTGTTGCATGAACCTGCTCAAGACTTTTGACTAGAAGGAAATGTCTAATCATGTTAATATTAGGTATATAAGAATGCATATGATCTACCAATACTAGCTTGGGTATTCGAATTTAGTATTATCTTCAGGATACAACTTTGTATTTTCATCCATCAATGTGGTTTCGGATTTTAAAGTTTCCATTCCAAAGCTTTATAGTAGTTCACTCGTACACTTCCTTTGATGCAATACTAACCTGTTGTCATTATATTCGATTTATAATCCCAAAAAGTGACCTAGTCATCCATAGTCTTTAATATTAAATTAGGTACTCAAGTTGCATCGTAGTTGGTCAGTTTCTTACTTCCAATTCTCGAATATAATTAAATCTTCTCATCATAGTAGCATTACCACCACTTTTGTTGTAGATCTTAGACAAAACAACCTCCATGTACCATGGTTCTACTATACCCACTATGATCAAGGAACTCACCTA
>BJCO01729780.1:0-10723 GCA_018326465.1 Flaveria floridana
TGGGAAAGTTTACGACACAGAAGGGTACCAGAGAAGTATATCAAAATAATAATGGATATGTATGAAGGGGCAAAAACGTATGTGCGAGCACTAGTCGAAGACACAGACTTCTTCCCGGTAGAAGTAGGACTACACCAAGGATTGGCATTGAGCCCATTTCTCTTCACAATAGTGCTGGATGAGATGACCAAGTCTATACAAGAGCCAGTCCCGTGGTGCATGCTGTTTGTAGATGATATTGTCTTAATATCAGAATCTAAAACGGTGCTTAACGAGAGGCTAGAACAGTGAAGAGCCGCACTAGAGCGCAGAGGCTTAACGATAAGTCGCTCTAAGACTGAATACATGCATTGTAACTTTAGTATTGAGGCGGAGGAGGACACCCAAATCAGTATCCAGGGTATGACGGTACCACAGACGTCTAGGGTCAAATACCTGGGCTCGTACGTTCAAGAGGACGGAGAGATACACAGTAATGTAGCTCACTGTGTGTAATCAGGATGGTGCAAATGGAGAGGAGCATCAGGGATCCTGTGTGATAAGAGGTTCCTAACAAAACTAAAGGGAAAACTATACAGAGTGGCAGTACGTCCAGCTATGTTATACGGAACAGACTGTTGGGCCATAAAGAAATCGCACCAGAGACAAATAGAGGTCGCCGAAATACGAATGCTGAGGTGGATGTGTGGACACACAAGATTGGATCAAATAGGAAATGACGTGTTTCGACAGAGGCTATAGGTGGCTTGTATCACAGATAAAATACGAGAGGGAAGATTAAGATGGTTTGGGCACGTAAAATGAAGGTCGATGGTAGCACCCGTTAGAGCAGTAGAGAACATCAACGTAGAGGAAAGGAGGAGTAGAGGTAGACCGAGGCTGATTTGGGACGAGATAATTAGACGAGATATGATAGACTTGCACCTCTCTGAACACATGATCGAGGATAGAAGTGAGTGGAGGCATAAAATTATAATTAATGACTTTTAGTGGGACCTGTGGGTGGAAAGGGTAGACGTAGACTTGTTGCGGGCCCCCTGTTTTCCTTATTCTATTTTCCTTATTCTGTCATTATACGTGATTCTTCCCGCTTATTTTTTGTACGCACTTTCTAAGTTTCTATGTGATTTATATCTGTGTGTTGTCTGTCGTATATTATGATTATGATTGTTATTTGATTTCGTTTGTGAGTCGAGGGTCTATTCGGAAGCAGTCTCTCTATCTCCCAAGATAGAGGAAAGACTCGTCACCACCTAGCCCTCCCAAACCCCGCTCCTGAGTGGGATTTACTGGGTACGTTTGTATGTTTGTTTGTTTGTTAACTATTATCTTTTAATTTTAATAAGTACTTTTGATGTTTGAATATAGTATCTGGTATTAATAAATTTAAAACAAATGATAAAAGAGCACTTATATATTAAAAATGTTTGATATATGAAATTATTTTTTTCCTAAAGCATTCATAAGTTATCAGGGAGAGATTATGTTACAAACAAATAAACATACGCAGTATGTCCCATTGAAAGTAAGTCTGGGAGGGGTAGGTGGTGGCCAGTCTTCCTTCTATCTTGGGAGACAGAGAGACCGCTTCCAAAAATATCACCGGCTCCGATTATGTTGTTTTATTTTATTTAATAACTATAAATGAGTTAATTATTAGGTATTTATTGATCTGAAACTTGGAAAAATAATATAAACCAAATATTTATAATTAATCATGCAGAGATTATGGTTAATTATGCATGCATAAATGGTTATGGGTGCATGTATTCTTTTCTTATGAATTTTGTGATTATTGTATCTTACATGTCTAGTTATCGAGTTGTAAGATTATGTGATTAGTCACTTGATTGATAAATGTCCTTCATTTACATGAAATGAATTAAAAATCTAAACTTAATCAAGTATTACCAAACAAGGTTACATCTAGAAACTTTGTATCAAAACCAAAACTAAACAAATCTCAAACACCTAAACATTAACTAAAACACAACCTTAACCTTAACATCGGTTCATTAGGACACTAATTAACTCGATTAACCACATAAACTACTAAATAAAATTAGCTTAATGATTAAGTAACTCATTAATTCTAAAACCGCCACCTAGCCACAACCCTTACACTAATTACCTCCTTAAAACGCCACCTAGCATTGCCTTGACACTAACCTCTTCTAAAAACCCGCCACCTATCCTAATAACTTGACTAAGCATCCCTACAACCCCACCTCATAACTCTATATCCTAGACCTAATGATGAAGTTCTCCACTTCTTTGCCACCCCTCGGCCGCATGGAACCACCGGGGTAGTCACTAATGCCGGAGTCGGAGATGATCCGGCAGGGTGGCAGTACAAAGGGCAGTAGTTGATGCACTCGGTGGCGCAAATTCGAGTGGGATTAGATACAAAATTCCATTGAATTGGGCAGATGGAAAGGTAGAAGGTTAAGTTGGTTGGATATTGTTCGATGAGTTTTCCGTGCCGGTGGGTTGTCTCCATGAGGATGATGATGATGATGATGATGATGAATTTGAAGTCAATTTGAGGATGTGAATCACTTGACATTTCAGTAGGTTTGGTTGCGAATAACATAGCCCCGTTTTGATTTAATAATTACTGAGGGAAAAAAACATACTATTATTACTGAAATTTATACTGAATTTTGATAAGTTATTGTCCCACAACCATTAATTCGGATGACAAACCGTCAAATAATATTGGTAGCGCTACTTAGGAATATGTCATCCTTCATCTGCCGGATGAGGGTTGTGATGTTATATTATTTGATTCTGTGATTTATATTTGACAGTTATGAATAATTTAACATGTAAGTAGGTTTGGTTATGTTACTTTGAAGGTTGTTTAATATAATAATATGGGTCATTTATCTACTTGGAAGTTAAAAAAAAAGAGTAGTTTATTCATTTATATTTTTTAAAATTTTATTTTGAACAGCTTCTATAACTTGAAGTTTTTTATGTAGTTTCAATGGAAAAAAGTATCTAGTAAAATTATTTCATTTAGAAAACATTTAACAAAATGATGTATATAAAAACAACTACTCATAATATTTTTTAAAAATATTATTTTAACACCATTTAATGAATACTTTTTCCACCATTACAAAATTACAATAACACTACACCTGACACTCTTTGTGAGAAAAAAGAATATTTGTTGGTTTTTATGAATAAACAACTGTTGAGATACTTGTATATGAAAACAAAAAGCATATTAGTTTTCTACGAGTAAAAAATAGTTAAGAAACTTTTTTTTAATAAAATACAAAACGTATGTTAATTTTTTATAACATTTGTCCTAGATTCAAACCCAAAAACTTTCTTTTGAAGGGAAAAACCCAAACATTTAACTGGACTTACCCGGTCACCACCTCGTTTCACCCGATGGGTTTGATTCGATTTTCAAACTTTTCTTCACACACGAATTCCGAGTCACGAGTCGAGTGGGCACCACTCGGTCAGTCATTTGTCGTATTTTAATCGAATCATCAAAAGGTCAAACCATATCATCTCCTTTGACTCCACTTTCCTATAACAACCCCTTCATTCTCCATTAACGCTTCAAACTTCAATCTTCATCAACAACAACAATGGCGCTCGATTTCGTCGGAATACAAACCACCGACCACCTCAACCGCATCTTCCAGTTAACAACTCACGACTTCACCGTCTCCACCACCGTCAAACCACCGCTCTCCGCCGTGAACCGCACCGGACACGCCCGCTTCCGCCGTGGACCGTCGTCTGATCCTCACGCTCCTTCGACTTCTGCGCAATCGGCGCCGGCGGCTCTCCGGTTGACGACGGAGGCGAGTGAGTGCTCGTTTAGCAGATCGGTGACGGAGACGACGTCGTCTTCGTCTAGGTCGACGAACTCGTCTTCCTTGTTATCTCCGTTAACCGGAGGAGGAGAAGAAGGAAGCGTTTCGAACGGTAAACAGTTCTCCGGTTTAGGTATAGTAGCTCCGGCACCGTCGTTTTCCTCGAGGAAACCGCCCCTTCCGTCGTCTCACCGGAAACGGTGCCTCGCCGATCGACCTTCCGTTTCGTTGCACGGATCTAGATCGAAAAACAACTCCGGCTGTCACTGTTGCAAGCGAAGGTATGTGCATAACAGAATAAGCATTTGACTCATTTTCGCCGGAATATACTTATTCCGGCAGCTACTGCAACTTTTTCTAAATCAATCGATTAATGTTTTATCGTTCTCTTCAGGAAAACTGCATCGAAACGTGAAGTGAAAAGAGTTCCGATCACCGGATCGAAGGTCACAAGCATACCGGCCGACGATTACTCATGGAAGAAGTACGGCGAGAAGACTATCACCGGATCACCTTACCCTAGGTAATCATCATAAACTGCTTCGATTAAGCACATTATACTGTAGTTGTACTCGATAACATCTTCAGATCTATAGTTCTATACATATATTGATTTCAATTTCTATGAAATCGCAGAGTATATTACAAGTGTAGTACCGGAAAAGGATGTCCGGCGAGGAAGAGCGTAGAGTTAGCTGTAGACGATTCAACGATGCTTGTTGTAACTTACGCCGGAGAACACGTTCACCGGCGAATTCCGACGCCGGTTCCGGCGAGTTTGACCAGCTTAGTGGTGCAGTCAAAGTGAAAAACTGGGACCATGGTGGGCCCACCTGCTATACACAACTTTCTATAGTCAATTGTTGCAGGCCATGAAAACAGACTTTAGTATTGTTACTTTAGTTTTTTATATTTTTCGTGGTGGTTGTGATTTGTAAATTATTAGAAAGGTGATAAAATATGAATGAGAATTGCTTTTTTTTTGTCAAGTTGGGGTAATGTGTTTATTCTGAAGTATCCAAAGTCAATTTTCACTATTTTAGTAATATGAGTGATGTTGAATGTACACCGAGGTATAATATATATTATTGTTTTGCATTGAGAAATTATGTGTTTAAAAATATGGGTTCGAGAATCGTCAATTACTAAGAAAATGACCTTTTGAATATTAAAAGAAATTGGTTTTGTAGTTTTACTAATTCATGATTCCTTTGAGGATATTAGTTTGAAATAAAATCATTTAATTATTATAAGAGAATAAAGAAAAACGTGTCGTGGGGTTAAAGAAGTCAATGGATCCGTGTGAGACGTCAATGGGTTTAGTTGTTCACACACCATACTTTGAGTTAATCATTTAACTACATATTATCTTATTATCCTAGAATAACTAAAATGTCATGTTTACTCTATTACATATTGTTAATACAGTATTATATTCTTCTCATTTTCTTTACACCACTAAACCTTAAAAGCATAACTCAATAACCGTAAGATAAGGATCCAACGATCTTTTATTTCGGTGACAGGAGAAAAAAAAAAGTATGAATGTCACAAAAGTAATTTAGAATTAATATTTTGATTTCCTAGAGTATAATAGAAGTAGATAAATTTTGAAGGCATTTCCCCTATGATGTCTTAAATAATTATGTCGATAACAATGAGACATCCAACTCCACCGTGTGTATCTTTTGCTCTACCTGACATACTTACTCATATCAATGATGTCTTAACATTGTGTGATACATGAATGGGCCGTCACGTATCATTAGTATACATACTTTTGATGTTAGTTAGCTATAAAAAGTCGTCACTTACGTAACATGGACTGATCAGGTATCATATGTTTTCTTCATGTGTCTGTTATACAAGGCATGAAGACTACATGACTGATTTGAACAAATACAGAGAGAGATCGATATGTACTAATATATTTTTTTTATCAAATTAGTATCCAAACATATATAATATTTTTCTAATCACAAGACTAATTGATATCCATTGTCAGCTCGAAATAACTTTAATCTACATGATCTTAGCATCAAATATTCATGATTAAAATCTATATGACAAATATTCCAATCATACATTTAAAAATTTTTGTTTTTTCTAACTCTTGTTAATGACTTAACAATTGCATCATACAAAGAAAGTACATATGGTGATATGGGGAAGATTGATTCAACAAGACGAAAAACTAAAACTTACTAAATCACAATCAGTGTCGATTGAAGATCTCATAGGGCAAGTTCATTGACCAAGTTGATCAAAACAAGAAAAACAATACAAGACAAAATCAACATAACAAAATCAAAATCAAACCAAAAAGGAAAATTCAAAAATAGGTTTTGCTGTGATGATTAGAACATTATAAATAGAAACTCAACGTCCAAATAGTGGTGTGTGTATCTAATGGTGTGATTCACCACCCAAGAAGAATTCCTTCTTTGGGTGGGTTTGATCTTCATGTTTCATGTATGATTATCATTTGTAATTTGTTCATCAACATCAATGAAATCATATAAATTATCATCACACAAATTATCATCATATATCTCTTTGTTCTTTAATTCACACGCATACACCCATCTTAATTTTAATTTCTGGATCATGAACATGATGAATCCTAAGATCCAAGCTCACTAAATCTGAAATATTAATTCAGCACAAACGTTACCTCAAAGTGCACATTATCATCGTAAAGACACCAATGAAATCCAACAACCATTCATTCCTTAACAATTTGTATGTAGTTATCATTATGGTGTACATGTTGATGGTGACATGGTGTTCACATATCCTAGCTTGTGACATGTTAAATTGAGAATGCATGCCATTTGTCCTATCACCTTAATAACTTATCTGCAATGCCAGCAATATAATGTAGCATGCATATATAGATTACGATTCTTGTTTGCGAAACATGTTTTTTCAATAAATAAAACTACTACTGTAGGTGAAGACTGGAAATACTTGTTTTAGTATGAATCTATATTTTGTCAAAATAAGCTTGCATAAACAATTACTAAAACATGAATTTAAATAATAATAAACAAAGGTTTTACTTTTCATTTAAAGTTATAAATGGTCAAAAGATACTTAACTACGTCTCTTCTTTAAAATAACAATATAAATTTTTATGCCTAATGATGCATCTTTATGGATGGATTATACTTTTCATATTCAAATAAAATTTTAAATAGATACTAGTACGGAAAAATATCTGCAAATTATTTTAAAGATATATAATAAATTTAAGTGGACTCGTTTAAAGACTTTATGCTGCTCTTCTTTTCATGCGACTTCTTTTTGTTGCTTTTGTTAATCGTTATGGGCAACTCATGATGTGATCAATGGGTGGTGATTAAAGTAGATGCTACCTTTTTATTTTTGTATTAATTTATTTTACTTTTGTAAGAATTAAGTTTTTACAGTATTTTATAACTTCTTTTAATATGTTCAAATTGTCGTGATAATTCGAGCATACATGATTAAGAAACCGAGTCATACTAATAATTCACATAAATGGTGATTTGTTCAACTTTGAAACATGATATGACATCGATGTTTTATTTTTAATTAATTATTGTAAGTATTTTTTAAATAATAACGTATATGTTTTCATATGTTTCATATCGATTATCATATGTTTCATATCGATTATCATATGTTAAAATCTTTTTTAATATAATTTTCTTGTATTTTCTTCTAATTATTTCAAGAAATTGTAAAAGCTACGAATTAATATATAACATACTTTTCCAAATTAAAAAATTAGAAATGTTATTAACAGGTCTATTAGAATATAACATGGATAATAAAATCAAGTTGATTCTATTTGTCCCTTCCTTACGGATATTTTTAATCATGGTTTTTGCAGGTCAGATCATCTCTATAATATATAAATACAAACTACAGATATTGAGGTTTTTTCTTAATATTATCATAATTTTCAATAACGGTTCAGTAGATATCTTATTACTACAATCGTTCTTTTTTCCGAACCGGTCCTTCCACCTCGATAAACCCTAGTTAGATTCGTATATGTTACACTTTTTAGTTATCAGGAGAACCCAAAAACTCTCTTTCAGATTTAGGTAAGACTCTCGTAAACTTTTTTTCTATTGAAAGATACAAGAGCGAAACAATTAACTTATTGATATTGAAAGACAACAAATTCTTTCGATGTATCAAATCTAGGTCAAATAAAATTTATAGGAATAGAAAGAAGTCCTATCAAATTGAGATTTTTTCTTTTAGCCATATTTCGATTGTTAATAAGATACATAAGGACCATTACTCCAAAAAGTATTACACCGTTGATCGTGAAATATTGATAACTTGTTGAACCCTTATTTGAAAGTAGGATACTCCAAATTCATGAGTTGATGAGTTCTACAAAGCATTCTTGATGGAAAAAATAAATGAAATATCCTACTGATCGAATTAAATTGGGTTGAAAAATCTAAGAAATAAAAAGAATTCTTGATTTGTCTCAATATCTCTCAATTCTATAATTAATCTAAAACAAACATGACACTTCAATAAACCAGTTGACCTGCTAACTCGTTTAATTAGGGTAAAAAGTGTCTATTTTGATTGTGCAAGGGTTATTTGAAAATTGCTAGCATATAAAGTTCTATACTCAGTTATTTGGTTTTCAATAAATTATTCTTTCTTATTAAACTCTTCATCAACCTTTTACTTCTAGCAATTTTAGTCGTCACTCTTGACGAAAAATCTCACTTTCCCAAGTTTAAGTGTGAAATAAGAAACAAAAACGATTTAAACGACACATATTAGTTGTTCAATTTGTTATCAAGTGAGCATGTATTATTAAACTTATCGATTTGAAACACAAAATGAGAGATCTCTTTAGGGAAAGGGTGTTAGTGTTATGCCTATGTCACCTAGGCCTCTCACATGTGAATAAATCTCAAGAATACATCAATGAGGTTGTTAATTTCTTTGAATTTCCTGCAAGAACTTTCACAACAATATTATGGTCCGTCGGTAATGTTTGAATTTTTCTAAACTTTTATCCTGTCAAAAGAAATTTGGACGTTTATACCCCCACCCTCTTATGAGACACGTGGCAACCTATGATGGATTCTATTCTTTTTAAACATGTGTATTTTCTAGATTCTAACATAACTCTCTCATTTATTTCTGTGTGTGCATTTATATTAGATAACATCGGTTATTTTTCGAGAAGCAAGACAAAATTTATTATCAAATAACATAAATCATACTTAACGTGTTATTTTCTCTCGACCACTTCAAGGTCTTCATAAAAAAATAAAATTATAGAATAAAATCTCAATTTTACCTTACAAAGTTAGGTTTTGACTTAAAATGATAAAATCGAACATTCCACAATGTTTCTTTTCTCTTGACCACTTCAAGGTCTTTTAAATGGGAATCATATTCTTTTGTAGTTTTTTCTATGATTTGACCATTTACTAATGTTTAATTAGAATCTAGAAAACAATAAGAAATGATGATTGTGTTTTGCTTTTTTAGCTCACAAGAACATGCATTGAAACTTCCTCTATTTGTTATCTTTTGAACAATCATGAAGCATGTAGATAGAAAATGTTAGAAATCATTCTAAAATCGATCTACGTAATCATAAATTTTAAGAAAGCTTAAATCAATTATAAGAAACCAAATTTCATTATCTATTCCAAAAAAATAAAATGTAAATGTATAAAATATAAAAATAATTGGCTTAATCTTTTAACTACTATGTTATTAATTAATTTCTCTAGACAAGAACAACCAACAACTAATTAAACCATGATATTGAGGCTTGTTTTGAAATCATAAAAAAAAAGATATGTAATAGATATGTGATTTCTACCTGATGACTCAACAAATTCAGGTGTTTGAGACATTGAACAGTCTCATTCAAATTAAGAAGACATTATTGGTGTCGAGTTGTAGAATAGCTTATCGTCGGGAGATGGCCAAGGGAAAGGAGTAGGTCAAATTGTGGGTACATATTGGTATGTAGGGAAAACATGTGGAGATGAGGTATGAGAAGAGAGGGATAAAGAGTAGAAACAAAGGATTTGCAGTTAGGGAAAAAAATGCTCATTGAATTGAATATGTCACGCGATGTACATTCATCCAGTTTTAACGTTGTATGTTATATGTAAGACTATAACCTAAGTAGACACATGAAATGGAGTGAGAATTCATTTTGTGGCCATTATATGGTTGAAAGTAGGAGAAACACATGTGATGAACACTAGAAATTCGCCATTGGGTGGTTGAACAACAGATCAACCAGGACCTGCCACTTATCAGGCCGTTGGTTTTATTTTCTTTTTCATATTGTGTTTTTGGCATCTTGATAAATACAATTAACTTGGTGGAAGGAAGAAATGGTTGAGTGTGCGTCTCTTGAACAAATGGCCCAAGTTTGAGTCTTAAGAACACCCCAACCCCATCTTTTGATTATTAATGATTTTTCTTTTGGTCTTTAATTTTGTTTTCTTTTTTTTTCTTTTTCCATTTATAAGTTTTAGGTGTTACGTTGATCACTACACCAATTTATTAATTGATCACTACAGTTTATAAAATTTAACACCCTTGTCGTATTTGCATTTCAAAATATACAAGTGCGACTTACACGCATAAGTACGCGAAAAGAGGTAGTCTCGCCGGTAACATGGGATACTAATATCAAGTAAGATACATAAAGAAATTTGTAGTTTTGGAGGGATTATTAAAGGCACGTCCATATGAAAACATAGACTTAATTAGATACTTGGAGGCATACGACTAATGAGATAAATGGATGTCTCAAAGGCATAAAACCAATATTTTGAGGGAACAGAAGAATCTACAAAAGGATATATATATATATATATATATAT